>SNQJ01S0089336.1:40838-62386 GCA_010110895.2 Picea sitchensis
AGGAAGAAAAAATAGAAATTTCTCAAGTTGATGAAGATGATCAGTATAAGGAAGAGTTGGCTCATAAAGATGCTGGATCTTGTGAACTTACTCAAGAAGAAGATATTCGGCATCACGGTCAACCTACAAAATAGATAGAAAGGAATGATTGTTGTTTTATTCAGAAAATACAGACACCACCTTCTCCTTTAACTAAGGAAGAGAAGGGTCTGCCCCTGCACAACTATGTTGCAGCCCCTACTCACACAAATTTACAGCTTTCACACAGTCCCGGATATGAATGTCAAACTTCTTCCATTTATGAAAATGTAAATCTATTTTTAAAGGGTGACAGTCATGTATTTCATCGAACTTTACAGGAAGTTAGTGAACCTATGTATGATGATTTCCTGCCAGAAGATCAGATTTTAGACTCTGCCTTGTTTCATGAAAAAGATATGGTTGCCATGTTTAATGATCCCGAGCATCATGAATCAGAACATAGAGTAGTCCTAGATGTTTTAAAACCTCAGTATGATATGTTTTTTCAAGACCCTTTTGCTGGCCTTTTAGATTCATTTAATGGAGGAGTATGCTATGTCCTGAATATTTGGTCACAAGAATTGATGAAAGGTTCGAAAATCCATGATCACCAACAGGCCAGATGGGAGTTGTCTGTTTCCTTTTTCAGCCCGCTCGAAGAAAATGTGAGAAAGTTTCAAATAAGTAGGCAATTATTGGATTGGCTTCACTAGCATTTTCATATCGTTTGATTCAGTGAAAATTTTTCAGTATTTAGAGTAGGTGATGTATATAAATAAGCTTGACTTCAAGCACTAGATTACATCGGTGGTTTTCAATATGTTTTCAATTCAGTTTTGAATACAGTATGGTTTTGATATAAAGCATTACGACTCCATAGCCAAATGGATGAATAAGCAGTTTTTTGTTTCGCTAAGATGCAAGTAAAGTGACAGAGTTCAGGATTAGATGATTTCGGGAAGCCAAATGGATGGAGGCACCTGCTCTACTGTTCTTGGCACTTTACGAGAAAGTGCCATCCCTAGTTTGAGCCAATGTTGTAACAGATATAAAAATCGACTGTGCTGCCCAGGAGATGGACATTACATACAAGAAGTGTCTGGATGAGTGTGTTCTTGTTGAGGGCAGTTCACCTCAAGATTTTTCTACAGGTATGGATATAAAAGGTGTAGTTGCTGCTATAAAAGAAGACAAAAACACTAATCTTGTGCAAGAGGTCTTCTCGGCAGAGTATACTCTCATTTGTAAAATTGTTCATTATGAAAAGCCCTACATTTCTTTTATGGTTGGTGTAACAATGGGTTTTGGAATTGGAATTTCTGGTCATGGTCGTTACCGAGTCATTACTAAGAGGACTCTTCTTGCAATGCCAGAAAATGCAATTGCCCTGTTTCCTGATGTTGGATTTGCTCACATAGTAGCAAAGAGTCCAGGAGAAGGAGCTCTTGGTGCCTACCTCACATTGACTGGGAAAAGGTGCTCCATTTTCTCTCTGTTTGACGCACAAACATTTTTTGGCTGTAACAGCTGCATGGAGATCATGAAAATGATCTTTCTAAGTTAGATGGTGTCATGAAAGCGGAGTATCACATAGCTCTAAGAAGTTCACCACAGAATGATTTTGTTGAGGGTGTTCGTGCAGTACTCATTGACAAGGACCAGAATCCAAAGTGGGATCTAGCCGTGGTAGAAGATGTTGATTTGAGTGAAGTTGACATCATGCTTCAACCTCTGCAAACAAAGGCTGATATAACTCAGGCATTAAAACAAGGGAAGAACCAACGCAGAATTGCATTGATAGGTTCTCCTTTACAAAATAATTTGATGGAATACTATTGTATGGTGGACTTTGTAAGAGAAGGATTTCCGGGAAAACAAACAAAGTTCAGAAACCGGTTCCAAAATCCTATAGAAAATGGGCAGTATGCTAATTCAACTGCAGATGATGTGAAAATAATGAATCAAAGATCACACGTCTTATATGAATAGTTAAAAGGTTTTGTACAATGTATGGGCATGAATGTGATGAAGGATGAGCTTCCTCCGAAACCTGTATATGTGATACCTGTAAAACTTTCTCCATTACAGCGGCAGTTATACATCAGATTCTTAGAAGTTCATGGGTTTATGCATGCATAAAAGGGACACATAGGAAATGCTTTTTCAATGCATATCATTCTTTAGCGAAGATTTGGAATCATCTAGGGTTACTGCAAATAGCCAAAGAGGACAGAGACTCTCAACAAGGCGATGATACAGTTGAGAATTTCATTTTGGATGCTAGCTTCAGCGATGATGATACAGATCAAGACTTCTTCAATGGAGATAAGATAAAAGGTAAAGTGGATTGGAGAAGCAAAAACAAAGACAATGATTTGGAAGAGGTGCCCCTGCAAGATGATAAGTGGTGGGAGGATATTATTCCAGATAAAGCTTATGAAAAAGATGATTATAGTGGTAAGATGGTCTTGTTGCTAGATCTCCTGGCCATGAGCTCAAGAGCAGAGGTGACTCATGAGATTTCTTTGAAAGGTGGTGAAATTGGAAATTCAATGGAAATCTATTTTTAAACTTTGAATCAGACCATACCTCTCGACACCAAGATTGTGATCTCGCATGGCAAAGATTTCGCAACAAATTTGTACACTATCCTATCTATTCCTTGAATGATATTCGTGAATTCAAATGATGCCATGAAATTTCTCGGGAAATGGCTTCTTCACATCGGTCTCTCACCTCATTGGTTGCATGCATTTAGGTTTTTCATGCGGACGTGAGGCAAATTAGGGTTTTTGCGCATTGAAGAAAGCCAAGAGCCATTACTCTAAAACCCTTGTCCAGACTGGCAGAAAAGAGGTCAAAAGCGAGGTTAGTGAATAACCAGAGAAACAGAGCATAGGTCAGATTGGAAGAGGCAGAGTTTCGGATTGTTTAAATATGGAAAAGAGAAGAATTAGGTCTATATCCCTAGAGAATAATCAGGCAGCATTTAAAATGTTGACGGAAGCATTTCGGCATCAAAGGAATTATCAATGCCCCACTTGTCGAAACGATTTGTAACAGTTCGAAGAGCTGCTACAGGCCGCGACAGATGAGCCAGATGATGATTCGAAACCCCCTACATGTGAGACCTGTCTTTGACAGCGAGGAGTTCGGGCACGAGTTCAAACGTTTCTTTTCCTGCCCATTGAGACATGGTACGCGATTTCCTGGGCGACGGGATCCTCAATGCCAACGAGGAGCTCAGAGGAAACATCAGAGTATTCTGTAGATGTCGTCTATTGAATGATGAAGAAATATATGCGAGAGCTTCTTCAGTGGCAAAATTTGTTACAGCATAAGTTTCAAACTGAACTCATGGCAGCCCAGGATTAGCGGTTAAAGAATACCATAGAAGCTCTGGTGCATATGAAAGTACTGAAATTGGATGCATGGGGGGAACAACCGGAAGCCTTTTGGAGGCTGGGTTTGTAATGCATTCTTTTTTATCAAATATAGAACATAGTGTCAAGAGATTCTATACTTTGTCACTGTCTAATTCCGTTTTCTTCCTATATTATTGTTTCTGAAGTTTTCATCACTGCTCTTTCTTCCTTACATTCATTATTTCAACTTGTAATGGTTACAATTCAGTACTACCTCTGCTATAGCTAATTTGAAGCATTCCTTAAGATGTAGTTTTTCCTCTGTTTTGCTGTGAGTAGAACAAGACCTGCATCCTAATTGTTTTTCTTATTTACAAGTTTTATTTGTTCACAGCCTTTCCTCTGTCTTTCTATGAGTGAGACAAGACCTGTGTTCATATATTTGAAGTTTGTTGTTATTTCTTCTATTGAAAGAAAGACCAGATGCTTGGCTTTTTCTTTCAGTTTTGTTCATCCCCTATCTTCTATCTATCCTCACAATTTTAAAATGAATTAGACAAACGAGGTCATGCCCTTTGTTTCTGATCTATAAATGAGTGGAAGGACTATTTTAGACCTAGTACTAAAAGCCTCCTATGACTGACCAATCAACAAGATTTATTTCTTTTAAAAATGTGCTAAGGCTTGGCTCTTTTACAGCCTAGAGTCAACTCTTGCGACAACAGAGGTCATGGTTGAACAACTTGGCTCCACGACAGAATGTAGTAAAACCAACTCGGCTTCTACTCATAAACGTTAAATACAACCTTTATAACTTTGAAAATAAAACACATACAAATATAAGAATCAGAATACAATTCCTTTGATACTCAGATCTCAGGGTATGAAGGCATGAGAAAACCGAGTGATGTGATGGGTACGGAGAATGGTCACATAAGGCTGAAGCACAAAAACTATGAATAACCAACCATAAGCTATCAGAGTGCTTATCGGGCATGAGATAACTATCTTATAGTCATATTCTCCAGGTCAATGCCATTGCTAGGTTTGAAGGACTATTGGCCATTTCCTACCATCATTCTGGTTGTGCGACTCAAGCAGAGCCCTCGAGCCCAATAGAACCAGCCATATCAAAGACGTGAGTTAAACAAAAATGATGACAATAAGCCCATAATTGATGAGCAACTATTGAAGCCTGTGAAGTGGGGTGGAGACAAACTTGAATTGGAATCCATTGCCATATGGAAAGTGATGGGGTGTGTTGGACATTGATGCTACACAACCATCATCAATGCCTCAAAAACTGATTGCATGCAAAGTAGGTAGGTTGGATTCACCATGATACGTATTAATGCAAGCTTGAGATATGGGTAATGGAGTGAGTGCACATGTGTTGGAAGATAGTTTCAAAATGCACGTAAAAAAAGTTTAAAACCATGGCATATATCTATCACAACTCTTCATTAATCATATACGCTGACCATACCTTAACACCAGTCTATCGTGGCCTTTATATTCATTACTATACTGTTTAATGAGTTTTCCAACTTTGTTCCACATGAGTTTTGTAATGTATATAACGACCTTTATATTGTTTACAAAAATAATATAACATGCCATGTTTATCAAACCATACTATATAACACCATGTTTATAAAACCATACTTAGGATTCATGAACTCCATCATACTTTAAGCATATGCTTATAAAATAAATGTGCCCAATACAATGCAAATTGTAATATGGTTCCGAACTTATATATCTTTTCCATTTGCATATTTTTTTCACTTGCACAATTTAAACAAAGTTGAATCAGTCTTCATACATTCATGGCATGCAATCGATGTAAATATGCTTTTCTTAGGAAAACCCCCCCTTTTGATTTGTTCAAAACAACACAAGAGGTATATGAAAGAAATTAACTGGAGAAAATTAGTTTGTGAGAGAAAAGGTGAGGTCATAATCGAGACAAAAAATAATAATTTCAAAATAATTTGTGGAATGTGGTCATGATGCCATTAAAATCATAAACACCCCTATTTGATGGTTCTAGACTTCTTTTGCAAAATTGTATAGTCTTTCAACTCTACCTAATATTTTGGTGCTAGGTCCTCTATAGTAGGTAGGAATCACCCCTTATTTTCCTAATCCAACATGGAAGGCTCATAGAGTTTCATATTATTCACATCCCATACTGAGTAAATGTGTATATATGGGGGTATAATGAGTTTGTAGGCATCATCACCCACCTTCTCCAATACCTCAAAAGGGCCATACCACAGAGCCTTGATATTCTTAACAAGACCCTATAGTATTTCCTTATTTAGTTGTAACCAAACTTTGTCTTCCACTTTGAGTGATATCTCATTTATGTGTTGATCATGTCTAGCCTTGTATCTTTCTTGTGATTTATTCAATGTATTTTGTACTTGCAAATGGATCTGCGTAATCTTGTCAACAAATTTATCTTCTTTCGGTGTTTGTCTTGTGATGTCTTCCCTCACTCCTCCTTTCTATCCATAGAGAACATCCAAGGGAGAAGGTGGAAAATAACCAAAGAAATTTTTAAAAGGGGACTTACCAATAATAGTATGGATGGCTCCATTATATGAGTGTTGAATGTAGCTCATATTTTCATATCAGGTCTTTGGATGCTTCTAATTGTAACCCCTCAAAAATTGTACCAAAGTCTTGTTGACTACTTTTGTCTGCCCATATGTTTATGGATCAAATGGTGTATATCTCTTCAACTTAGTATCCATCTTCTCCCAATACATAGTCCAAAATCACTAAGAAATATTGTATCCCTATCTGAGATAATTCTCCCTAGTATCCCAAAGTGCACCCATACTTTCTCAAAGAACATGTTTGTTTTTTCTTGTCCTTTGATGGTATTTATACAAGGCACTAGAATGCATATATTGTTTAATCTGTCAACTACCATAAACAAATAGTGATGTCCCTTCATGATTGTTGGATAACCACCCACGAAATCCATGCAAATGATTTCCCAAGTTTGAGTGGGTACAAGTAAGGGATGGTACAGACTTGGATTTCTATTACTGGGCTTGTTGGTACAACAAAGAATCCATCCTATTATATACCAAGTTGCATTTTTTTGAATTATAGTGATGTAGGAGCATCGCCAACAAATCACGAGTGGGAGAGAACTCAGCGCACTAGCGTGCATTTTGAAGTAATAATTTTGAATTTAAGGAGGTGTATCACACATATATCTTGAAAGGATTGAAATTTATGAACTCCTTAAATGTTTTAAGAGCTAGACGATTGCGTGAGGTTGTTGGAGGATGTATTTTATTTAATGAAGTCGCTTGCAGTATAGATTCATTGTGTTTGATCTTATCTCTTTGTCATAGACATTTATTGTAGTAAATCCTTAGTAGTTGAATGCTTTTATTTTGATAGGATAGCACTAAGGTAGCTTGGAGGGAAAGCTCAATGAGCTCGTGTTGTATAAATAAATGTATTGTTGCCCAAATGAGGTTGTTGATAGTTGGCATTCTAGTTGTTGATGAAATAGAGGTTGTTGATGATTGATAATTGTTTCCATTGTAGTCGAGAGTTGTTGAAGAACATTGTATGAACACATGTATATAATAGTTTAATGAATATAATAGAGAAACATTGTTCCAAATGCTTGGTGTTACTATGTCTATTTGAATCGATAAATGGTAGGATTTATGTTTATTTGCAATTCTCTGTTATTTATTGTACTTGTGTTATGAATGCATTTACATGGTTGAATGTATCAATCTATGAGATATTAGATAAGTTTCAATTGTTTATATTCTACGAGTGAGTGCAAGGAGTGCATAGTGTCCGTTCAAAGGGTCAGTTTCGACTCAAAAGCTCAGAAGAGATAACGTGAAGCTTTTTAATGCAATGAGTGCATAAGTGTCTGCAAGGTGTGCATAGATAGAGTATGTAGTGACTCGGAAAGTTCAACAGAGATAGCCTGAAAATGTGTGTAGGAGGAAGCACAATTAGAGTCATTTTGTCTAGGAGGAACAATTGAATGAGGAAGAAATGATGCAAGGAGTGGATAGTCGCCTTCAAGAGCCGAGTTGAAGGAAGGTTTATGCAAGGTGTGTGCAGGGTCGATACTTGTTTAAAGTTTCTAAGAAGTCATTATGAGAAGTTCAGAGTGTCGAGGACGAGTAAGTCCAAGAAAGGTAACTTGGAGTTTGTATGCAAGTGTGCATATTGTCTACAAGGAGTGTGTGACAAATTTTTTTGGCTCGCAAGCTTAGGAGGAGTAGCTCAAGTGTATTTGCAGAGGAGTGTAAAGAAACCTTTTGCAAGGCATGCTCAGGATAAGTTTCGACTAAGTTTCGAATAAACACTTTGAGGATTTATGGGGTTCGAGAAAGAACAAGTTCACGAGGGAGAGTATCAAGAAGCCTTCAATAGAGTGGAACCTATTGAATATTCCCCAAATTAATGAGCAAGATCCATCCAAGAGGGAGTAGGATCGTTCCTGACCATCATATCTAGGAGAGTTGCATGGAGGTTAGTCGTGAAGCATTTCAACACTTTGTGGTTTAGAGTGTTTTGAGGTACTGTGAGAAGCGGGATCACCAAAGTCATGAAGCGAATCCTAGCCATTGGCTGTGAGCAGGTCACGTGGCAGTGAATTAAGTAGTCCGAGAAATAGAGTTTGAAGGAATTGTGTGGAGTGAGAAGAATCTTTGCGAAGTCGCAAAGACTGGAGTATAGCTGGACCGTCAGATCCAGTAGGACACGCGGCAGATATCCACGCATTTCAGTGGAAGGTGTTTCAAAAGGAAACAAGGAAAGAGGTTGTAATACCATGGAAGCCAAATTTACGAAGGTAGTTGACCCACAGTGACAACCCGTGGTCACATTTGAGGAGGAGTATAGCCTGGGAGCTAGTACTCACAATTTGGTGTTGTCGAGAGTGCCAAAGAGCAGGGCTGGGGAAAATTTGTACCATCAGGTAATATCAAAGGGACCTGTGTGTCATTATTTAGGGTCTGTTGAAGGCACAAAGAGCTAATTCGGCTCAAGGAATTTGAAGATCCAAGACCGGAAGGTCGCAGAATCCCTAGGAGGGAAGGGGGGGTTGCACGAAGTGGTATCAGAGATGAAATTTTCTTCCATACAACAGGAAAAAGAGAGAGGAGACAAAGGAGTAGCCTGATATCATCAGTGGTATCAGATACATCAACACAATGCCTCCTAGAAGACGTGTAAATCCACCTGTATAAAACCGAGCTATGGAAAGGGAGATGAGAGAGATTCGTGCAAGGATAGGTGCTATGGAAACAACACAAAGGATAGCACCTAATGTTGGAGATGTCAGTGATGCAAAAAATGAAGAAATAGAAGTTGAAGAAGCTGCAATAGAGGATATTGCAGAAGGACACTTACTAAAAGTGGTTTTCAAATTGGGACCTAGGGAGAAGATAGACATCCCAATGTACAAAGGAAACTTAGATGTTGAAGAATTTTTTCATTGGATACGAGCAATGGACAAGTACTTCAACTATGAAGACGTCAATAAGGAAAAAAAGGTGAAACATGTTGTCACCAGGTTGAAAGGACATGCAGCGCTATGGTGGGATGAACTACAGGGTGAAAGAAGAAGAAAAGGAAAGAAACATATTAAGAGTTGGGATAGAATGGTAGCCAAGGTAAAGGATAAATGCATACCCAAGGATTACCAGATAAATATTTTCAAGAGATTGCAGAACCTGAGACAAAATGGAATGGAAGCCAAAGAGTACAAAGAGAAGTTTTATAGGCTAAACATCAGGGTTGGACAAAAAGAAAGAGATGAGGAAAAAGTTGTTAGATATATTAATGGCCTGAGATATGAAATCCAGGTTGAAATAAACATGATGACAATGAGAACAATGGAGGAGGATTATCATATTGCGCTGAAAGAGGAGGAGAAGTTGGCCAGAAAGTAGAGTCAGTGAAGCAGAGGATAAATTCCAAACAGAGGCAAAGGAATTTCCCATGAAAAAACAGAGAAGCCCAAAGGTGAGACAAAAAAACCACATAGTCTCTCGGAAAAAGGAGGAAGTTCCCGAGGGAGGTAGTATGGTGGAAGAAACTCTTTTTCTCAAGGAAGAGGAAGAGGTAGAGGAGGATACATGAAATGTTATTCCTGTGGAAAGACAGGACACATGTCTCGGGAATGTCCCAAGAGAAACAATGAAGGAGGTGAAGCTCACATTTCAAAAGCGCAGAAGCAGAATGTTGAAGCAGAAGGTGCAGAAGATGGAAGATATTTGATGATGAAGAAATTTCTTTTGAAACAAGAGCTAGAGGTTGAAAAACCAGTATAGAGGAACAATTTTCTTAGGATTTCTTGCAAGACTAAAGATAGATTTTGCAAGGTGATAATTGATAGTGGGAGCACTGATAACTTAGTATCCACGGAGATGGTGGAGAATTTGGAAATGGAGACAACTTCATGTCTGACGTCATATAAAGTCTCATGGTTACAGAAAGGTCACCAGGTAACGATAACTAAACAATTCCTCGTTCAATTTAAAATAGGGGGATATAGAGATGAGATTCTGTGTGATGTGATTCCCATGGATGTATGCCATGTTTTTTTGGGGAGACCATGGTAGTATGACAGGAACGTCATTCATGATGGGAGAAAAAATACTTATACTTTGGAGAATAATGGTAGGACACACATGTTACTGCCAATAGAGGAAAATAAAGTAAAGGAAGAATCTAACACAAGCATACTTCTCATGAGTGGGAAGGAACTCTTGAGTGAAGTTAAGAAGGAACAAGAGATGTAGTTTGTTGTGGTGAGGAAACCAAGGGTTTTCCTTACAAGTACTTCTATGGATGATATTCCTGAAGAGATTTAGGAGATGTTAGAGAATTTTGTTGAAATAGTAGTGGATGTGTTGCCAAGTTCATTTCCACCCATGAGAAGTATCAACCATCATATTTATCTAATACCAGGAGAAAATTTGTCGAACAAAGCAACATACAAATTGAAACCTTAAGAGAATGAGGAGGTAAAGAGACAAGTGCATGATTTGATGTACAAAGGGTTAGTCAGAGAAATCTTGAGTCCATGTGTAGTACCTACTGTGTTAAGTCCGAAGAAGGATGGAGGATGGAGAATGTGTTGTTGAGAAATACTGAGAGCGGGGGGTGAATCAGTGTTTTGAGCTATCAATCAATTTTTCACTTTTCTTTCACTGAAAATATTAGTCTACTTTATAGAGACCAGTGGTAGTATATTCTTATGAAAACTGGAGTGCATCCAGAGACCTTATTATAAATTTCTTCATTCATCAGATGTCTATTAAATAGTAATTCAGTGCAGCAATAACAAAATAAACTAACACAGATGAATAAGACACACGAACACCAGGATTTAAGGTGGAAACCCAACTCGGGAGAAAACCACCGCTGTCGTTGTCTCTGTCCTCAATGATTATTATTAAGAAAACATTCTACAACAGTGTACTAGTGCAGACTCATACTAGTACACAGGCTTCTACCTGCAGAAGGCTACAACCTTCTCTCGTTTGCCAACCTTTCCTGGAAGGGAGCTTCAACCCCCTGAAGATAGCAGTAGTTTCTACTGGTAGGTTGCTTCTACTGAAGGGTTTAACCCTCATACTCACTGCTGACCACGTTTCATTAATTTTCACAATGGATTAGGGAGTTTCATCTAGTGGTTATGACAGTAACTGAAATTATCTCAAGAGTAATCACAGATCTAAAAAATTGCCAGGCAGTTACCAAAAGACACACATTAAACAAGTCAATAAACCTGGGAATGATGCCTCTGCTCTCGTGGTTGCTGAACCCATAGCCGAGATCTCTCTGTCAATGTAGATCTTCCGCCTGACTTCCACAAGGAGGTTCCTCTTCCCTCAAACCTTCCATGTGGCCTACACAAATGACCTCACCCACCAGTAGATATCCCTACTGTCAGAAAATGGCCTCCGCGTCCTCCAAGAAGGACCTCTGCAACCTATCACCGTCCTCCTTTGCCTCTGTCAAAGTCACCTGTAGGAAGAGCATCAACCCCTTCTTAAGCCCATTAGTCCAGGACCAGTTCAACACTCATCGGGTCTCATATTTATTGCTCAGGGGAAATCGGACCCCTTTTTAAAATTTTAAATTAAATCTACGCACCCCCCTTTTTTAAATCAATGGTTCTGATCAGTTCCGTATCTAATGATCCAGATTTTCTTGCGATTTCGCGTTTCGCGAAATCGGGGTTTTTGATGTTCCCATGCACATGCTTCCAGGATTCTCGATCCTCCAATCTCGATGTGTCCCTACACACGCTGACAGCTGGCTTCTACTCATCAGGGTTTCGCGGATCGCGATTCTGATTTCCACAAAACTCCTGTCAGCGGGATCCCCGATTTCCCGATGAACAAAATGCCGATGGCGCCTTGATATTTGACACCTATCCCTCAGACGAACGGTCTCGATCCCTTCGGGATTTCGAGACTTTCGATGTCTCGTTTCCTTCGACCTCAGCAACTCCGATTTCCCGATGGCCAATATGCCGACGGTGCCTTGATCTTCGACACCTATCCCTCAGATGGACGGTCCCGATCGTCGATGCCTCTGCTGATGTCACACGTGGTTTGAAATGTGTTAAATACTGCCGCGTGTCACTTTGATTACGTTACCCACATGTGCCTGAAATGTTGAATCATTCTGACACTTGTCACTACTTGATTGTGCCACGTGTCGCTTAGCTGACGTGGTCTGCTGTCGTGAGTTGGATGGATGGTCTAGATCATATCTTGATCTGACGGTTGAGGTTCAGTCGGAGTTTCACTCTTCACGATTTCGGGGTTCTTGTTGACAAGTGAATTGGACATTTCAAAAACCCGATCCCCGAAATTCCGTATAGAGCTGAGATCAATGGTCCTGGTGCGATCTTGACTCAACGGTTGCGATTGAATTGCAATATCGCGTTTCGCGATTTCGAAGTTTCTGTTGCAGTGTGTTTGTGACATATCAAAGTACCGATCCCCGATTCTCCGATGAAGGAAATCAACGATCCAGATCTCATGCTTTCTTTAACGGCTGTGATCAAATCACGAAATCGCATATCGCAATTTCGGGGTTTTTGATGTCAATTGAACTGGACATTTCAAAGTCTCGATCCCCGATTCTCCGATGGCTTATCCCCCTCGCATCTTCTGCAGATCTGATGGTTGTCGGGTATCCACTTCCAATCTGACGGCTCAGATCACTTCTTCTGTACGCCAACTCCTGCGCTTAACATCTGCGCAGCTTCTCCCGATCCAACAGTTGTCGGGATTTCCAAGTGAGATCCGACGGCTCTTGGTCTCTTTCCTGTGTTTCTTGCGCATATAAGAACGCTATTCCTCCTGATCTTATTCTCCTCGAATCCTCCAACGTTTGTGCGCGATCATTCACCTCTCTGAACTTTGTCTTCTGTTTGCCTGTCATCCTGTAAAAACATGCCAACAACAACAATCCTTTGTACATTTTTCCTGTACACATGCCATCTTCATTGCTGTACTTGCCATCAATGACAAGCATATGCTACCTGTTAAACATTTCCAACATGTGTACAGAGACAAGGGCCATAAAAAAGATCACCATCAGGAACATATTTCCCTTACCAAGGATGGATGACTTAATGGATTGTTTAAGGGGAGTGAATTATTTTTCAAAGATAGATCTGAAGAGGGGATATCATTAGATAAGAATGAGAGAAGGTGATGAATGGAAAACAAAGTTCAATACAAATGAGGTGTTTTATGAGTGGCTTGTTATGTTGTTTGGGTTAACAAATGCGCCAAGTAATTTTATGAGGTTGATGAATGAGGTATTAAAATATTTCATTGGTAAGTTTGTGATTGTATATCTGGATGATATATTAGTCTTCAGTCAAACTTAGGAAGAGCGTTTGAGACACCTAGCATTAGTAATGAGGAGATTGCAGCGGGAGAAGCTACTGATAAATTTAAACAAATCCTCTTTTATGAAGACATAGCTCATTTATTTGGGTTTTGTGATCTCTTCAAATGAATTGAAGATGGATCCAGAGAAGGTTAAAGCAATCAAAGAATGGTTGTCACCAAGGAGCATATTCGAGGTGAGAAGCTTCCATGGATTAACGAGTTTCTATCGGAAGTTGATAAGAAATTCCAGTGCAATTTGTACACCAATGATGGATACGGTGAAGAAGAGACACGAGTATTTAAAATGGACAGAAGAAGCCAAGAAAAGTTTCAATATATTAAAGGAGAAGATAACAAAATAACTGATTCCAGTCTTTCCAGATTTCGGGAAGACATTTCAAATAAGATGTGATGCGAGTGGAGTTGCAATTGGAGAGGTCTTGAGCCAAGATAATAGGCTTGTTGCATATTTCAGTGAGAAGCTAAATGACACTAATAAAAATTAATCCACACATGATAAAGAATTTTATGAAAAAATTCAATCCTTGAATAAATGGAGACACTATCTTGTTCTAAAAGAGTTTGTTTTGTATAACGATAATCAACCTTTACAGTTCATAACCAGACAAGAGAAGTTAAACCAGAGACATGCTTACTGGAGAGAGTTTATGCAAAATTTAACTTTTCTCATTAAACATATTTCTGGTAATGCTAACAAAGTTGTTGATGCATTGAGCAGGAGATGCCTAATTCTGCAGGAATTTCAAGTGAAAACCTAGGGGTTTGAACTCCTTAAGGACATGTATTGTGATCCAGAGTTTAAGGAGGCATATGAAGCATGTGAAAATCTTGTGCTCAGAGATAGAAGTCAGTGGACAAAATATCTGATTCAAGATGGATTGTTGTTCAAAGGTTGCTAGTTGTGCATACCGAAGTGCTCAATGAGAGAGAATATGCTGAAGGAAAAACATAGTGGAGGTCTAGCTGTACATTTCGGCCATGAAAAAACATTTGCATGGTCGAAAAGTTCATACTATTGGCTAGGTATGAGAGAATACGTGAAGAAGTTTGTGAACAAATGTAAGATTTTCCAGTGTGCGAAGGGAAAGAAATAGAATATTGGATTGTATCAACCATTGCCTATTCCAGAATGGCCTTGGGATGCAATAAGCATGGATTTTTTGTTGGGTTTTCCAAGGACAAAAAGAGGAAGTGATTCCATATTTGTGGTAGTTGATATATTTTCAAATATGGCACACTTTATCCCATGCTAGAAAACTAGTGGTGCAACGCACATTGCAAACTTGTTTTTCAAGGAAGTTGTGAGACTTCATGGGTTGCCCAGGAGTATTGTTTCAGACAAAGACACCAAATTTGTTGGTCATTTCTTGATAACATTGTGGAAGAAACTGGGAACAAAGCTATCTTTTAGTTCTGCATATCACCCTCAAATGGATGGACAGACTGAGGTAGTGAATCGTAGTTTAGGAAATTTGTTGAGGATGTTGGTCACTGAACATCGTAGTCAGTGGGATCAAATTCTATCACAAGTGGAGTTTGCATACAATGAATCACTAAACAGAAGTACATGAATTATCCCATTCCAGATATTGTATGGGATGAATCCAATATGAGTATAAAAGTTAAGATATATGGAGAAGAAAGAATTCAAAAGCGTTGGAGCAGAAGACTTCGCTACAGAAATGCGTAAGATCCAGAATCAGATCAAAGAGCAGTTGCAGAATAACAACCAAGAGTATAAACACAGACCTGATAAACATAGGAGAAAACTTCAATTTGAAGTTGGAGATCAAGTTCTAGCACATATCAGGAAGGAAATATTCCCAAGGGGAACATATAATAAGTTGAAGCTGAAGAAGATAGGACCATGCAAGATCCTAAGAAAATTTGATGAAAATTATTATGATATAGAGTTGCCATAAGATGTGGGTATATCGCCTATATGCAACATTTCAGACCTGTATCCTTACAAGGAAGATAGTGAAGGATTAGAATATTAGAAAGAGATCTAGTGGGAGAAGAAGATGCATGTAGAAGAAAATTCGTAGATGGAGAAGATCATAGATCAAAGGATTGGTAAGAATACTAGGAGAAAGGCTTATTTTGAGTATCTGGTAAAGTGGAAAGGAAACCAATAGAAGATTCCAATTGGGTAAATGAAGCAGATATCCAGAAGCACGTAAAGTTAGTGCAGGAGCTCATGGACAGGAGTCCATGAATTTTTCATCCATAGGAGTATGATGCAGGTTCATTACCAACAAAGCATGAGTGGGAGACAACTCAGAGCACTAGATCACATTTTGAAGTAATAATTTTTAATTTAAGGAGGCGTATCACGCATATATCTTGAAAGGATTGAAGTTTATGAAATCCTTAAATGTTTTAAGAGTTGGAAAATCGTGTGAGGTCATTGGAGGATTTATTTTCTTTAATGAAGCCACTTGTAGTACAAATTCAATGTGTTTGATCTTATCTATCTTTCATAGACATTTATTGTAATAAAACCTTAGTAGTTGAATGCTTTTATTTCGATAGGATAACACTAAGGTAGCTTGGAGGGAAAGCTCAATGAGCTCGTGTTGTATAAATAAATGTATTGTTGCCCAAATGAGGTTGTTGATAGTTGTCATTCTAGTCTTTTGACTCGCAAGCTCAGGAGGAGTAGCTCAAGTGTATTTGTAGAGGAGTGTAAATAAACCTATTGCAAGGTGTGCTCAAGACAAGTTTCGAATAAGTGTCGAAGAAACACTTTGAGGAGTTAAAGGGTTCGAGAAAGAAAAGTTTGAGGAGGGAGAGTAGCGAGAAGCCTTCAGTAGAGTGGAGCCTATTGAACATTACCAAAATTAACAAGCATTATTTGTCCAGGAGGGAGCGATATCTTTACATACCACAAGATCTGGGAGAGTTGCACAGAGGTTAGCTGTGAAGCATTTTGGCACTTCGTGGTTTGGAGTGTTTTGAGGTATTGTGAGAAGTAGGATCGTCAAAGTCGCAAAGCGAATCCTAGCCATTGGCTATGAGGAGGTCACGTGGTAGCAGATTAAGGAGTTCGGGAGATATAGTTTGGAGGAATTGTGTGGAGCGAGAAGAATCTTCGTAAAGTTGCGAAGACCAGAGTATAGTTGGACCGTTAGATCCAGGAGGACATGCGAGAGATATCTGTGCATTTCGGTTGAAGGTGTTTAAGAAGGAAACAAGGGTGGAGGTTTTAATACCACTGAATTCGAAGTTACGAAGAGAGGTGACCCACGGTCACATCCGATGGTCACATTTGAGGAGGCGTATAGCCTGGGATCTAGTACTCACAATTTGGTGTTGCTAGGAGTAATAGAGAGGAGGGTTGGGGGAAATTTGAACCTATAGGTAACATCAAAGGGACCTGTCTATCATTATTCGGGGTCTGTTGAAGGTCCAAAGAGCTAATTCGACTCAAGGAATTTGAAGATCCAATATCGGGAGGTCGCAGAATCCCTAAGAGGGAAGGGGGGGCTGCACCATCTAGGCCAATACACATACCTTTGTAGATTGGCAACTATCTTCCCAACACCAAAATGTCCTGCAACCTTGGAGGTGTGACCCTCTTTGATAAGCTACAATCTTTCATGTTTATAGACATAAATCTCATCTAGCTTGTAGAGTAACCAATTCTAGAGATGGTATTCCACCTTAGTATCACCTTATTCTACACGACTTTGGCACTATAGATTCTAAAAATCCTCTTTAAAGTCATCAAATTCTGTTTCCTAAAGTAAAAAAAATTAAAATACCTTAAATGTCAACCACTACATCTTGAGGTGAGATGACCAGGAGGAATTATTTGGATGTCTATCCACAAAGTCCTAACCTAATTATTTTTTTGGCTCAAGTGGGATTATGTGTGTAAGATTAAGTGGTTATTTTTAGGCTAAGCTTGGTAGCATGAACCAAGCATATAGTTAAGGTGTCGAGTATGTGCACGTGAGGTGTGTATTACTTCAAACAAAAATTGCTTGCAAAGTAAAGTAAAGGAAATTGCATGAAAATGAAATTTGAACGAGCAAGCAAGTTAACAAAAAAGATAAATATTAAAGATTTTTTTTTTTCATCTAAGTCTAATTCCAAAAGTGAAATCAAATTGATAAATTCAGATTTCAAAAATAAATATAGTCTACTCTAAACTAGGGTTTCAAAAGCATTCACTTTCAAGGAAGAAAACCACGAAAGAAAAGAAAAATACTAAGGGTCTTAAGGGAATATTTGTTTCTTTTCCTACGAGGGTTTTCTAATCTGAAATAAAAATATGTCTAAAACAACAAAGAAATCTGATCTATAGGCTGAAAAAAAGAAACAACAAGTTGGAAAAAGGATGCAAAATCTCAAACAAAAAAGTCTAGAAAGACCAGACAAGTAATAAGAAAGAAGAGGATTCTTTACTTTATCTTGAGACAAGTCTTTTAAATCTAAAATAAATCACCTACTAATATAGAAAAAAAAACAGATTTGAAAGATAAAAAATAAGGAAAATACAAGATGAAAAAAAACGTGCCAAATTTCAAATAAAAATCTCTAGAAAGACAAGATAATCACTAAGAAAGAAGATGATTCATTTCTTCAATTTGAGATACTTTTAAATATGAAATAAATGGCCTATTAATACAACAAACAAATCATATTTGTAGGATATAAAATAGGGAAAGAAAAATTACCCAAAACCTCAAGTGTTAGATGGGGGTAGGGGGGATTGAACACACCCACAACCAGGGCAAAAGAAAATACCATCTTTCCCATTTGGAGTTTCCAATTCGTTAATAGAAATCTATATCAAGGGTTATCAAATTCCTATATCTAAGTTTTGTGACCTAGATACAAATGAATGAGGGATAAAACCTTAAAAAATGTACATTTAAAAGTAGATCCATATTCTATAAACCCTAATCTACAACATGAAAGAAATAAAGAAATAAATCATCGTTGCAAAAAATGAAGTATACAAATTTAAAAGAATATGAATGAACCCAATTACCCAATGGAAGAAAATACATACACATATGAAGAATATTACTGAAGAAGTTGGCCTCCAATAACCTCCCTAGCAGGGTTCTTTTGCTTCCAAGATGTGTGGTTGATCCCCTCTCTTATGGATCTAAATAGATTGGTTGATGCCAAAATTCCTATCAAGACAAAAGTGTGTCTTTAGGTTTAAATACAATTTGGTAGCATATAGTTACTTGGATGGATGGCTAGATAAATGGAGTGACCTCTTGGTTTTCATAAGAAAAATAGTGGTTAAACCCTTGACATGGTCATAATAAAAAGGGATTTAATGACCATATTTAATTTAGCAACTAATTTTAGGGTTTATGCGTGCCTACTTTAATTTATTTTACATTTTAGACAATTCCAAGTAGAAACGTTTAAAAAGGGAGTTTTATGACTTTGAGATATGTGTTTCCTTAGGCCATGGTGGTGTAAAATGATGTGGATCGGGTGGAATGAATGGTACCCATATTGTGTGAGGTGTATTTTGGTAAACCTATGAATTGGTATAGGTGAAAAACTTTTGGGTTATAATAGAAGTAGTATCCTACCTCACCCCCACCCATGCATGCCATCATCTTAGCCCATCATCGCATCCATTGCTCATGTGTTTCTCACAATATCCCCTAGCTCAAATCATGATATATAGGTGCAATAACACTAACCACTCATAGAAAAAACAATTGACGAGAGATCCAAAGCCAAGGTACCCCTCACCACTACTAAAATAGTGGGTTAGCTCCATAAACAATCCCTCTTGGAACAGTGAAGCCCACACATTGTGGCACCCATGTAAAACCTACTTGACCACCACCATCTATACACTAGTTATTCACTAGGTCCCCATGAGTTCATAATTCCTCACTACCATCATAGAAATTGACTAGGTCATCAAATTTTGGGTCAAAGCTATGGAAATTGAACATCCCTCCTTTCTTTGTAGGCCAGTGCAATACTGGGACATTGCTTGGTTCAAAATCCTAGCACATTCCATTTAGAGCCCCAACTTGCCTCTCATTACCCAAATAAGGAGAGAAGTCAAGAATTAAACATCAGTACATCCAATCAGTGCCAATGGCTATCCCGGTACCATAAACATATTTCATCTAGTCTTCACATCTTGATCAACTCCTATAGTAAACCCCCATTGGAACATAGGAGTGGGAACTCAAAATACTTGAGTAGTCGATACATGTATATCTCATATCTCACAGTAGGATGCTCCCTCACCTTTGACCACATCTCTCCATAGTTGCGCTCTCTCTAATGTACTGGAATCTCGACCTAGTAATACCAAAAGCATGCAAACAAAAAAGCCACATTTTTTTTGTCAATCTCATGGATTTTAGTCAAAGTACTGCAACATTAGTGTGACTACCTCTTGAAAAATAATGTGTATTATCTATGCAACTATTTACAAAAAAGTCATGATTTTATCATAATTTTTCATACATATAGTGACATGAAACATTCATCTAACTATCATCGTTCCTCTTATGGTGATCACATGATTTTCCATTAAATAATTAACAATATATATACATGCAACTATTTTTTGCATAATCATTAACATTGCATGACTACCCAACAAATAGTCATGCAAATATATTACATGTTGGTTTCATATGGAAACCATAAAAAATATGTGTCGTTTCCCAAACATCCGCATGCAACAATTATTGCATGTGAGATTGGGGGTTCACCATGGGAAAATCATAGCTTCTATGTTCAATTAGTTGTGAAACCTTAATTGAACAACTGTATTTAGTCATTCCCATGATATGCATTACTATCTAGTGAGAAATTGTGAAAGAGTTTCATATATGTTCACTCCAAATCCATGCAACCCACAAGAAACCTTAACAAGATTTTGTATGGATCTAACAAGACCCAAATTAAAAAATTGATTAGAAAAAAATGTAGGGGTTGTGACCTCTTAGTACTTGGTGGTCACAAAATCTAAACTTTTTGGTTAGTATGCACACAACAAGGTACACAATATTGTGAGATCAATGTATCTCATCAAATTAGGAAAGTACAAATGATTTTGACTTGTGGACCCCACCCCATTTATAAGGCCCTTTCACAAACTTCTATAGGTCCATTTAGGAGCTCAAATATCCATTTGTTTATGCCAATCAAACCATTGGAATCCTGGCATTCCCCCCTTTCTCAAAATCCACTCCCTTCATCATCATCAAAACCTTCACTTGAGGTCCATTTATCCTAGCATTTTCTTCAAATAGGTATGTGATCTCACTAGCTCCATTTTTTACATAGATTATCTCATCATATTTCTTATCATAATCACTTTCATACTATTTATTTAGTTTTATGTGTGTATATATTTGTTGTAGAGCCATCCTTTTTCCCCATTGCACATGGAAGGGACCAAGGCCCACCCCCAGCTCATATATACATATTCAAAATGGCATGTATATACCCAATTTATGTATGTCTCATTTACCAGGATATTGCCCCCTGTGAATATACCTTTAGGGATTCCTTAGTTTGAGCTCAATAGTCAACATCACCTAGTTTCAAAAGCATTTAGTAGTTTCATGCTAATAACACTCCACCTTCATGGTTTACATTGGTTTCAGTAGCCCATAACATTTATGATGCCCCATCCTGATCTTCCCCCATTAATATTAGGATTTTATGTAGTCCACATCTCAAGATAAAAAACCTCATACTTCCTTCTCATCATTATGTTGACCCATACCCTCACACTCTCTATGGAGCACATTTTTATGATTGGTTGTGATAAATGATTGACTACATTTTATTGGCCTCTTCTCTCATACATTAATATTATATTATATTTATTCCACTCCGTCATTCATTTATCCCTCCAATGAGACCCACATTAGGATTCTCTTTCATCACCGTAGCCATATATGGTAGAGTTTCTTTGTTGCATGCTTGGGACACTTGTCACCTTGTTTATAAAGTATGTATATTCTTTTATTCATTAATAATTGAAAAATACCAAAAAATTAAAAAAGCTTTTAAAAAACCAAAACTAAGGGAAACACCAATGTTTGTACCATCTAATTCAACGACATTTCTTTGAACCCAAAAATAGTCCTTATCACCCTTGGTCAAATCATATGCACTGAGTTACCCATGCCCACAATGATTCTAGTTATCTACAACACCTCCCATATCCTAGTACCTATGTTTGTGATTCCCCATT
>SNQJ01S0089338.1:7139-20523 GCA_010110895.2 Picea sitchensis
GGGAGAGCTTAATGGCGTCCGGAAGTCCTTGTTCGAGATTTACCTCAACACAAATACGAGTGCAGGTAAACTGTTCCCCCTTTGGCTCCGTCCTGTCCAGGAAACGCCCAAGCTTATTTCCAATGTCCTCCAGAGAGCTTATCCCCCAAAGATGCAATGGAAGGTGAGGTAGCCTAACCCAAACAAGAGCTGCTGTGATCTCGGCTCCGGGGTTAAAGTCAAGAGTCCAGGGGACTAAGAACAACCCTTTCGACCCCATGAAATAGGGACCAGATCTGAAAACTAAATCTCGGTCCACTTTCCTCGTGAAGCTGAAGACAAAAAACCCCTGCCTACTGCGTATAGAGTAACGTTTCCCTGTATCAACATCTTTCAACGATCATCCATCCAAGCCTCCACTGATTTGGGACTTGGCCATAACCCCGTAAACTTTCCGATGAGGGCATTTTCTGCTAGAAGGAGGGCAAGCATGCAAGGATCCTCTGGATCTAGCTCCAGAGAAGGGATCTCCTCCATCTTCTTAACAAACTTAGACGAGAGGGAAGGCTTGGATTTAGGTTCTGCTGAGCGCACTAACGTTTTGAAAGCTTCCAAAGGGTCTTTTTCCATCTCGACGATCGGAACTGGGGCCATCGTAGAAAGCGGCGACCACCAGCAAGCAAGAGGCCAAGTCGCTGAGGCCACTGCTCCAAATATGCATGCACGTTGATGATGCTCTTCTTCCAAAGAGTGCATACACAATGAGCATTACTCTACAAAATATAACTGTGCATGCAAGAAACGCATGCCAAACAAAGCCGCAGGCGAGGGGGAACCGCGACCCTATATTCCCCAAGTCGCTGCTCCAGACGAAGGCGCAACCCTGCAATCAAAGTCGAGCATGCAATACGCCGATCCTTGGCCCTGCATACATCTCTGGTCGCTGCTACAGCCGTAGGCGCGTCCCTGCAAACAAAACCAGCTCGAAGGCGGCTAGGGTTTAGGCCCTAGCCGCGTTGCTTCCGTCTCGCTCCATCCGCCGTCTTCTTGCCACCAACACCATTATATTCATTTTATATATATTCATTATTATTTTATATTATATTAGACTATTATATTATATTATTATCTCATAATTTTCTACTTCTTTTTACCAATCTAATCACATCTTTTCTTCATTTTTTCCCAATATAATTAAATTTCTTCTTAATATTATATTTAATCCATTTCAACCCTTTTTAATATTTTTGTTCTTCTCACTTCAAATTTCTTTGCTTAATAACTAGTTTGATCTTTTTATTATTTCTTACATAACATAGTGTTTATCAATATTTTTTAATATACCATGTACACAGTGTTTATCCAAAAATATTCTCTAACATTATATATAATTGTGAAAACTTACATTCTCATATCTATGGAGTTTCAAAAAAAAACTCCGACTTTTGAAAAGTTATACATTAATATTAAAATAATGAAAAGAATTGTCAATCTCACCTTATTGAAACGATACTGTGATTCTAGCATCCTTCCCGTTTTCTCGAATCCACCAGCATAATCGAAGGGCTAATCTTACTAGAATTATCACCAAAGCCATCAATGTCATTTTGCGCAAGGAAAGCCATTTCATAAGTACGATATAAATCGTTTATCTCAGAAAGTTTATAACCTCCATCTAAAACTAGATTTTGTAAATTCCTCTCACAAACAAATCTGTAAATTCTCCAATCCTTTTTCTAAGCAGTTTTTCTCCCAAGTTTCATCTCACCTTCGAACTTCGATCAACTCCCATTTTGACCCCTCCCCCTCTCTTTAATCAGTCACAAAGTAGTGGCTCCTTATGATTCCACTTGGGTTGCGCGGAATTACCAACTCTTAAATCTCACAGCACGCACAACGAAGAGCAGTCAATCTCCAGTCTGTTACCAAACGGTGCTTCCTCTCCATCCACTCTGTGTGACAATTCTTTTGAAACTAACACAGGGTTAGCCACCTTTAATTGTGACTCATATAGAATCCCTAATCCAAAACAAAAGAAAATCGACCCTTTCTTCGATCAGCGTGTTATAATCCGGAAACAGTCCTCCCTTCAAGACAAAGGCATTCTCTGTTTCAAACTCCATCTTTTCCTTTCTTCACGTAACCCTAATTAAACCGTCTCTCACCCAATCTAAGGCAGCCTTACTACCTCTTTGTCCTCTCTTTCCCCACCTTCTTCCAGCCCCGGTCCATCCACTATCATAATTTTCTCTTTGCTCAAACTGTTCTCGAAAAAGGTTTTAAGTTTTTCCTAACTCCGAGGCATATCCCAATAGAAGACATTATTTTCTCCATAGAATCCATTACCCACAACCTTCCCACTCACGAAGCTAAGGAAATTATGCAAAAGTGTGGAAGAATCCTTAGGCGATCCAAGCCAACTAAACCCAACTTACCTAAATAACAACTTCTTGTTATTCGTTGCCTTAATGACAACCCTAACATCATTATCCTCAAAGTCGATAAAGACAATGTTTTAGTTATTATGAACACCTCCAACTATGAATCCAAACTTCTTGACCTCTTCTCTTCTTCCACTTATAAACCTCTACCCAAAAACCCTATTAATTCCATCACCAACATGGTCACCAAAGCCATCAAATCTTCTTCCCTCAAACCCAATATCCAAAAGCGTCTTAGTCCTCACAACCCCCAAACCCCAAGGATCTATGGTCAACCCAAAATACATCAAAAAAATACATCCCTCTCTGACCCATAGTAAGCGCCATTGAAACCCCCACTCATTCCCTTGTGTGACACCTCATTGATAAGCTTCAATCCTTCATCGAAAACCCACTGATTTCATTCACAAAACTTGAAATCTTCACCTTGGTGACCAACACCTTATGGTAAGCTTTGATGTCCTTTCCTTATTTACCAAAATCCCAATCTCTGAGGCCCTCACCTTGATCTCCAAATTCATTGATCCTGAAACTCTAAACCTCATTGAAATCTGTCTCTCCTCCACCTTATTCACCTTCAAAGGGGTTTTCTATGAATAGACTGAAGGTACAACCATGGGGTCACCTTTATCACCAGTTGTCGCCAATATGTTTATGAAACACTTTGAGTCTTTAGCCCTAAACAAATTTCATCTCAAACCCAAATATTGGTTTAGGTTTGTAGATGGTACTTTCTTTATTTGGCTTCATGGCCATTCCAACCTGACTGCATTTTTCAACCACCTTAACAACCTTTCCCCCCACATCCAATTCACTATGGAAACCCAAAAGGACAACTCCCTTACCTGTTTGGATGTCCTTATTTCTCGTCTTCTTGATAGCTCCCTCACCCACCAAGTCTACAGGAAGAAGACCCATACAAACAAATACCTTAATGCTAGCTCCCACCACCACCCAACTCAAAAATTTGTTGTCCTAAAAACTTTGATTACTTGTTCCCTTTGCATTTCTTCCCCATAATTCCTCGTAGAAGAAAAATCCCACCTGACTAGGGCCCTCCTAACTAATGGTTACTCTCTCTCCCAAATCAACCAAGCTTTTCACTTTGTCAGCAAACCTAAACCAAATTTAACCTCATCCTCCTCCCCTCCTTGTGCTCTCATCTCCCTACCCTACATTCAACGGACCACCGATCTTATCTCAAAACTCCTAGCTAAGAAGAACATCAAATCTATTTTCAAACTTTAAAAAACCCTTAAACAACTCTTTAGAACTGCGAAAGACAAATCTGACCCAATGTTGGGCCTAGGAGTTTACCAAATCCCCTGCTCTTGTGGCAAATCTTACATAGGTCAAACCAGTAGATCCTTCAAAGTCTGTGTCAAATAACATATAGTTGATACTACCCATGACTGAATTTCCAAATCAGCTATTATTGAACACTCTGTCAAATCCAAACACCTATTTGCTTTGAGCAAACACAAATCCTAGCTTCCACCCCCTATTACTCTTCTCGGCTCATTCGAGAAGATCTTGACATAGAAAAACATCCTAAAAATTTTAATCACGAAGACAACTACAAACTTAGCCAATCTTGAAATCCCACCATTTATAACTTGGATCATTAGGTCTCCCCATGTTGTTTCCTTCTCCATCTGCCCCCTTCCCCCATTTTTCTTCATTTCTCCTTGACATTCTTTTGGTCTTTTCCATTTCATTATTCTCATTACTAGAAACACTAAGTTCTCCTTTTTCTTTCACTCTATATCATTTTCATTGTTATTTTATTCATTTTATTTTTTGAGATTATATTATATTATGATATTATATTATAATAATAACATACCATTATTATATTATTTGGTAATCTGCACCAACACCATTATATTCATTATTATATTATATCATATTACACTATTATATTATATTATAAATTCATCCTTTTCTGCTTCTGTTTTACCAATCTAATCACATTTTTTTTCATATCATATATTAATAAATATTTTTTTGATATTATATTTAATCCATTTCAACCTTTTTAAATATTTTTATTCTTCCCATCTCAAATTTCTTCTAATAAATGATAAATGGTTATTTAGATTTTTTTATTATTTCTTTCTCAAAAAATTAATTCTCCTCCGTATTTAATCTTTAAGGACATATTGATTATGTAAATTCAATTTCTTTACCTAACTCTTTTTCAATGGTAACCTATTTATCTATCTCTTTAAATACAATTTCTCACTTGTTTCCTATATATGAGTTTTTTTGAGTTTTTTTTGGTTGTCATTGACATATATACAATCTTTCACTTGAAATTTTGGACGTTTAGAAATCATGTATATAATGTTTATCCATAAATATTCTCTAACTTCTAATCTTTTCACTCATCAAAACTATAATGATTTAAAAATGTCATTAAAAATAATATATATTGTAAATTTTATTGTTATATATGATTATTTAATTTTAATATTTTGTTTATTATAATGGAGGATGGATATTTATTAATCTTAAATTACTTTAATGTTAAGTAATTAAATAGTGTTTAATTTTAAATTTAGAAGAAAACAAAATATGTAATTTTAAGATGGCATATAAAATTACGATAATATTTATTGAGATTAGAATTGGTTTATTGAACCTTTAAAAAAAAAAAGATTACTTGAATTTCTTTAGAATTTTATTTATATATTTTCTCTTTGTAATAGGGTGGGAAGTCCACTTCTTCATGAAATGAATTAATTGAAAAAATAACAAATAATCTTGAAGATGAGTTAAATAGCTTATATTAAATATATGAGGTTGCAGAAGCAAGGGGTCACAAAAGAACATAGTTACTTATGCGGTTTGGGTCACACAACCAATAATCAAACACAGATCTTGGTGGTATTTAAAGGATTGACATTAATACTTGAAGACAAATCTCAAAGCATCATAGTGGTAGGTTTTTTTTTTTTTTTTGGAGTATTTTCACATACAACAACAACAAAATCGAGAGGTAAACCAAGAAAACTTAAAGCACAATAAGATTACCACCATGTATTATTTGCCTTAGAGATATGAAAGAAGGGGATGTGGAAAAAAACTTTCATCATAACAAAGTAGAAGCATCAAGGTTAACAAATGGGGCAAATAAAGACTTAAAGCCAAAATTAGGCACAAAAGGTTATGAAAAATAAAAAATGCCTTAGAGATATGGAAGAAGGGGATGTGGAAAAAAACTTTCATCATAACAAAGTAGAAGCATCAAGGTTAACAAATGGGGCAAATAAAGACTTAAAGCAAAATTAGGCACAAAAGATTATGAAAAATAAAAAATGCCTTAGAGATATGGAAGAAGGGAATGTGGAAAAAAACTTTCATCATAACAAGGTAGAAGCATCAAGGTTAACAAATGGGGCAAATAAAGACTTAAAGCCAAAATTAGGCACAAAAGGTTATGAAAAATCAAAAAATTTCAAGGTGGCGAGTGATGTGACTCTCCCCACTACTTTATTTCATTCAACCGACCACACTAACACATCATCAATACTAATATTAACCTTCAAGAGTCACATGCTCCACATGGTAGATGAGGCTTCTCGCTCTCACGCAAACATTTAAACTTCATCCCCTGAATTAAATCTCTGCATGTGGGAATGGAATTACACACGACGTTATAATGGGGAAATCGTTCATGCAAGTCATTTTGAAAGTACTAGAGGACTTGAATCAGAAATTACAATCATCATTCCAGGAGTTGACAATGAAAAACGCACAAGGAGTGAAGGCTACCAAGTTTACGAAACATTATTTGATGGGTTGTATATGAACGAAGTTTATTAGCACTGTTACTCATGGTGTTTTCATAGTAATTCCCAAGCTCCCCTAGCATTGGAACGATGATCAATAACCATCATGTTGCGGCAGGTGGTATATACACTGTTGGATATATCTCAGTATATATATCAAGATAATTCGACGGTATATATACTAGTCGCCGTAGCATTAAAACCTACGCAGCAGGCTGGTTATTGATCGCAACATTGGAACACCCTACATCTCTTGTAGCATCTGCATAACACTTTACAGACAAACAACATTCTTAGGATGTGGGGCAAAGGTCAGATAATCTGTGACTACAAGACTTGTGAAATTGAAGGATTTAAATCCAAAKTAGAACACCAACAACAAGAAATTATAGACCTACATGAAATTCAATCACATCTACGACAAGAAATGCAAGCGAGGGAAAAAATACAAGATAAAGAAGTGGCAATTATGCTTAGGAGAGTCAATCGACACCCATTTCAAAATTCTCGGTTGAAATTGTCGGTTGGAAGGAGAAAAACAAGGTCATCGAGCAACAATTCAAGAGCGAACCATCCCCTTCGTAGGCTCTCAGGCATCCTGTGAATTGGAGCATCCATAGTACCAACCACACACATACGATGTTCAGGAAGGCACTCAAGGTCTCGTGGATACAAATCTTAAGCTTAATTAGACAAGTTTCGCATTGTATTTTTGAATTTTTCTCTGTTCATAGGCTAGAATCCTTCTCAGGAAAAGAATCTCTTCATATGTAAAATATTATTGGGAACTTTATTGTTTTGAGGAAGTAAAGAAGATGTACATTGTGGTTGGTTTTAGCAGTGATACAACCATATTTTATATATAATACAATTACCTATTCTTGGGTCAAAATTGAGCCAATCTGTTCATTTTGTTTTATCAATGCGATGTGAAAAGATTCTACATCTCCTATCGTATTTTCCCTTAGGTCCAAAACCAAATGTTCCTCCAAGAAGATAGAAAGAATCCAACCAATTTTGTATTCAATAGAAATAAATGGTCGGAAGGAATCATAACTATTATATGTACCATGAAAATGAAAGAACTGATCTAATTCTTTTTTCTGACTCGAGAAAAAAAAATTCCATTCAGCTCCTAGAAAATTGTTTTTTATGATAAAAAATTTGTCCATTAGTTCGTCTCTAATTTCCAATAAACAAAGAGGATCTCTTGAATCTCAGGTATTTTATTTAACCAATCGGGTCCTAAGAATGACCCAACATATGCACTTTGGTTGGTTTTAACACTGCTACAACCATCTTTCATATATAATACAATTATTTGTTCTTGTAAAAAAAAAAAAACTTATATTAAATATAAAATTACAATAAAAATAAGCTTTTAAACATTAAATTATTTTCAATATATTTATGAAATAACATTTTTAATGTTATAAAATATAATATATAGTAATGAGTAACTATATAAAATAATCATAATAAAAATAAGTTAAATACATTCAAATTTCTTAAAACTTATATACAAATATACCATGTAAATAGGGTTAGTTGTTGTTATCACTAACTCTAGTAATGGTGTGGTTCATCATGAATTTCCCTTCATTGGCGAAAGGGGAGGAAGAAAAGGGTGAAAAATCCACTTGTGCTAAGTTTTGAGCGGGTACATTTTTTTATAAAAAGCGCTTAGATCTGGGGGGCTAGAATTTGCGCGCCCAGATCTACGGCTCAGGTCCCATTTCAGACCCCCCCATCGTTCTTCCTTTAACGAGGGGGGGGGTATGGAATTAGATCTAAAAGGTGCTCAGATATGGGCGGCTAGAATTTGTGTGCCCAGATCTACGACGCAAATCCAATTCCGGACCCCCCTTGCTATTATGCCTTTAACGCAAGGCGAGGGGGTCCAGAATTAACCGGTTCCCACGCAGGCCACCCACTATCCTGGCACCTGCCTCTCAAGCCCGCTTGTTGGTCCTATCCTTCCATGTGTCCTACGCTCCACGTCACCTCCTCTTGTGTCATATCCCCTCTCCCTGTCGCTGAGTCAACGCTGCTCCTCACGATCGCCCCCACCTTTCACCTTTTGCCACCTGTCTCCTTTGTCACCTCCAGCTAAGAAATTGTCCTCACTCTCCCAGTCACCTTCCATCCATCATATCTGTCCACATGGTCATCTCTCGTTTCACCTCCCTCGTCAGATCCTTGTCCACGCTCATCGACGGATCCTCTTATAAGTAGTCCAGCGAAGCAGCAAACAACCAACGACAGTCTGCCACGACCCCCAGATGCATAGTTGACCAAGGCCTTTCAGATCTCGATGAAGCAGTTAATGAAAATGTGGAAGGTAGATGAGACATCGTCTCCTCCCATAAATGGAAAGCCAGGAAAGGACAAGTGCAGAGGTGACTGTCAGATTCTTTCTGCCAAAGATTACATCCATCAGAAGACTTCCTGGGTAGTCTACCCAAATTTTGCATGCGCATCCTGACAGAGAAGCTCCTCAACGTCAAACATTGAACTCCAGACGTGATCGTGTCTCAGGTATTCGAGTCTGTCTAAGTATATGTAGGAATTTTTGTCGTTTTTGTAAGGGTCGATGGTTGAGCTAGGCTCCTGATTGTAAATTTTTTATGAAGCATTGGTTGCTCTGGTTATGTATTGGCGCTTGAGACTTCTTGTCTAATGAATGTCAGCCTCTTTCCATCTCTCTGTTAACACTGTGTTATAACATCTCGGAATTGGAGGATCCAGTCGAGTTGCATTGTTATAGGATGATGTATGTTTGATCACTGTGATAGTCACATTGTTTCGAATCAACTCTTGTATTTTCTCAATGCTAAATGACTTGGAATTGAAGGATCCAGTCAAGTCACCTTTTAGTTCCCTGAAACTATGAACCAAGAGGATCTTGTCTTCTAAGTTTTTCTTTCTCAAGCTGCTGGAAGGTTTGATGCCTAAAGCAATCTTATTCACTTCTCCTACCAAGTCTTCCCTCTGCTCATTTTATACTCAACCTACTGACAGAAGTTAGATTAAGACCTCACATGTTCTTGCATGCCAGGCATGGTTTTCTGAGTTAAAGTGATATCTTCCTGGGTCTCTATCCATTCGACCACCCCCATTAAATTATTTGTGACATAAAAATGATGGGCGTTGGGCTCTTCTCCCGCCGAAATCTGGGAGTGACTTCTGATGCTAACAATTGCTTTTTGGTTTATTTATACGTATGTAAAATAAAAATTGCATAGGTTTATTTTATAGTATATTAAATATTTAATATAAAACCTTTTATTATATTTTATTTTATATGAATGGTAAATACGATTATGTAGGTTTTCACAACTAGTCATAATGATGTTTAATTTTTTTGGGGGTAAAGATTAAGATCAATAATTCTTCTCGACATTTTAACTCTTAGCTTTTCAAAAATATGGGTCTCCAAGAAACAATTATCTTCATAGATGTTTAAAATACAAGTATGTAGGTTTTCACTGTTAGTCATAATGATGCTTGAACTTTTTGGAGATAAACTATGTAAAAAGTTTTAAAAACATCCAACATTTCGAGTGAACACTACACCCATCATCAGGGGAAATTCAATCTATGAAATGATAGAAAAGAGTGATGGGTAAATATTAATATCAACAACTCTTTTCACCATTTTAACTCTGAGCTCTTAAAAAAATTGGGTCTCCTTGAGATAGTCCTCTGCATAGAGCTATAAAATACAAGTATGAAGGTTTTCACAGTTAGTCATAATGATGCTTGGACTTTTTGGAGACAAACTATGGTAAAAGTTTTAGAAACAACAAAGTTTCAAGTGGACACTCCACCCATCATCAACGAGAAATCAAGCTAAAATGATAGAAAAGAGTGTTGCATTTTGACTCTCAGATTCTAAAAAATCTAGGTCTCCTAGAGACAATCCTCTCCATAGATGTTTAAAATATGAGTATGTAGGTTTTTACACTGAGTCATAATGATGCTTGAACTTTTTTGAGATAAACCTTGTCAATATTTTTAGAAATGTCCAACATTTTGAGTGGACACTCCACCCATTATCAAGGAAAATTCAAGATGAAATGATAGAAAAGAGTGTTGGATAAAGCTTAAGGTCAACAACTCATTGCAACATTTTAACTCTCAGATTTTTAAAAATTTGGGTCTCCTTGAGATAGTCCTCTCCATAGAGCTATAAAATACAAGTATGAAGGTTTTCATAGTTAGTCATAATGATGTTTGAATTTTTTGGAGATAATTTGTGTAAAAAATTTTAGAAACATCAAATTTTCAAGTGGACACTCCACCCATCATCAACGACAAATCAAGATGAAATGAAAGAAAAGAGTGTTGGGTAAAGATTAAGATCAACAACTCTTTTCATCATTTTGACTCTAAGATTTTAAAAAATCTAGGTCTCCTTGAGACAGACCTCTCCATAGAGGTTTAAAATACAAGTATGTAGGTTTCCACAGTTAGTCATAATGATGCTTGAACTTTTTCGAGATAAATTGTGTAAATATTTTTAGAAATGTCCAATTTCGAGTAGACACTCCACCCATTATCAAGGAAAAATCAAGTTGAAATGATAACAAATAGTGTTGGGTAAAGATTAAGATCAACAACTTATTTCAACATTTTAACTCCGAGATTTTAAAAAATCTGGGTCTCCTTGAGACAATCTTCTCCATAGAGGTATAAAATACAAGTATTTAGGTTTTCACAATCAGTCATAATGATGCTTGAAAATTTGGAGATAACTATGTAAAAGTTTTAGAAACATCCAAAATTTAAAGTGGACACTCTACCCATCATTAGGGACAGATCAAGCTGAAATGATAGAAAAGAGTGTTGGGTAAAGATTAAGATCATCAACTATTTTCAACATTTTAAATATAAGCTTTTCAAAAATCTGGGTCTACTTTAGACAATCCTGCCCATAGAGGTTTAAATATGAATATGTAGGTTTTCTCAGTTAGTCGTGATGATGCTTGAACGCTTTGGAGCTAAGTTGTGTAAAAAGTTTTAGAAACATCCAATGTTTTGAGTGGACACCCCACCCATCATCAGGGATGAATTGAGATGAAATGATAGAAAATAGTGTTGGGTAAATATTAAGTCCAGTAACTCATTTCAGAATTTCAACTCTGAGCCTTTCAAAATTCTAGGTCTCCATGAGATAGTCCTCGCCATAGAGGTTTAAAATAAAACTATGTAGGTTTTCATAGTTAGTCATAATGATGCTTGAAATTTTTGAGATAAATTGTGTAAAATGTTTTAGATTTTTCTAATGTTTCGAGTGGACACTCCACCCATCACCAGGGACAAATCAAGGTGAAATGATTTAAAAGAGTGTTGGATAAAGATTAATATCAACAACTATTTTCATCATTTTAACTTTGAGATTTAAAAAAATCTGGGTCTCTTTGAGATATTCCTCTCCATAGAGATTTAAAATACGAGTATGTAGGTTTTCACAATTAGCCATAATGATGCTTGAAATTTTTGGAGATGAAATGTGTAATTTTTTTTAGAAATGTCCAACATTTGAGTGGACACTCCACCCATCATGTGAGACAAATCAAACTGAAATGATAGAAAAGAGTGATGGGTAAAAATTAAGATCAACAACTCTTTTCAACATTTTAACTCTGAGCTTTTCAACAATCCAAGTCTCCTTGAGATAATCCTCTCCATAGAGGTTTACAATATGAGTATGTAAATTTTCATAGTTAGTCATAATGATTTTGATTTGTAGATAAATTGTGTAAAAGGTTTTAGAAATTTCCAACATTTCTAGTAGACACTCCACCCATCATCAGGGATAAATAAAGATGAAATGATATAAAATAAAAATGGGTAAATATTAAGATCAACAACTCTTTTCAACATTTTAACTCCGAGTTTTTCAAAAATACGGGTCTCCTTGATTTAGTCCTCTCCATATAGATTTAAAATTTGAGTATGTTGGTTTTCACAGCTAGTCATAATGATGCTTGAACTTTTTGGAGATAAATTGTGTAAAAAATTGTAGAAACTTCCCATGTTTCAAGTGGACAATCCACACTCCACCCATTATCAGGGTAAAATCAAGATGAAATGATAAAAAATAGTGTTGGGTAAAGATTAAGATCAACAACTCCTTTTATCGTTTTAACTCTGAGGTTTCCAAAAATTAGGGTCTCCTTGAGACAATCCTCTCCATAGAGGTTTAAAACATGAGTATGTAGGTTTTCACAGTTAATAATTTATAATAATGCTTGAACATTTTAGAGATAAATTGTGTAAAATGTTTTAGAAATGTTAGACATTTCGAGAAAACACTCCACCCATTATCAAGGACAAATCAAGTTGAAATAATATAAAAGAGTGATGGGTAAAGATGATCCAGATTATTTTTTAGAACAAAATGAAAGCAGAGATACTACAACGAAATACACATAAATATTGCCAGAAATAGAGAAATACAATAATACATGATTTCTATTAATGAAAGAAATGTACAGAGACTGTAAAAATATAGAGTGAAAGACTCGCTAGAATGGTGGCAGCTTATCTCTAAGAAGAGATGTGACGACTACTCTTATTCGCAAGAAGATGATTGTTACAATGAGGCTCCAAAGACCTTTTTAACATAAGTAAAATCCAAAACCCTAACCCCAGAAGATGAAAATCCAAAAGGTTTGCGAGATCCGATGGGGGTAGTTGATACATCAACTTCTCGGGGGCGTAACTTTTGCATACGATCTCCATTTGGGTTGCTCGATACATCGTTGGAAAGGCCTAACCAAGAAGAACGGTTTTCAAATAGCCTAGGTCGATGCTTTTATTTGTCACTTGGGCCTCAAATCCCCAAAAAATGTCGTTTAGGGCCTCAAAATGGCCCCGAAAGTTTGGAACCCAAAAAACTGTCGAAAAACTGCCAAGATGGAAAATTGCTTTTCAAGCACATGGAATAGGTGGGTGGCCACCAATATCCACCTAGATCAATCCTATGTAATGATCCCAAGCCAAATTCTTTCTTGGAATCACTAACTACTACCAATTTACTGAGTTATTAAGTGCATACAAGATTCATCAACACATGGAGATCACAATATATTCAAGATGTAGAAGCACAAGCAAAGATCTGACCTTTTTATTATGAGCAATGTAAGGTCAATACAATAGATG
>SNQJ01S0089338.1:33398-47339 GCA_010110895.2 Picea sitchensis
ATTAAAGGTGCTTGGGGCAAGGCTGTAGTGGTTGCAGTGTCCTTTTGTTCACCTTTTGAACAAATTGTGAAGAAGCTAAATTTTGTAGTATGAGATACTCCCTTACGACATTGTTTAGGTGGAACAGTAGTAAGAAATACCTCTGGTATTCTGTAGAGATGAACCCCCAAAGAAATAATGACACTATGGGGCCGAGAATCATAAACATCATGATGTTTCCACATATATGGTTGTCCCAAGAGAAAATCACAAACATCTAGTGGGGCAACATCACATACTACCTCATCCTTGAAGGGATGGATGTCGTATGACAATCGACACTTCTGGCTGACACGAAGATCTCATCCCTAGCGAAGCCACCCAATGTTGTATGGTTGCGGGTGTGGTGTTGTCGACAATCCCAACTGTTTGGCGACCTTTGTTGAGATGAGGTTCTTTTGGCTTCCGCTATCAACAATAAAATGTAGTCGTATCCGCTTCACCCACATCTGTGAATGAAAAATGCGCTCCCCCTCTTTAGGATCTGTTGGTTCTTCTTGTTGAATTGTTTCAGTCGTGACAATAGCAGTGGGGTTTGCGCCGATGATTTGTCTTTTACCAGTATTTTAGAATTAGATTCTTAATTAGGGTTTGGCTCCTTGTCTTTGATCTCAAAGTTAGATTGGGCCCAACAGGAGTAACTATGAAGATTTGAGTTGTCAATCAAAGGGTAGAGTAAGGTTATGATTCTGTGTTTAATTTTTAGAACGCTTATCCATAACTGCAGCGTTATATATTTATATTCCTGTATAACTATCGTCGTTTAGACTACGTAAGGGGGTTTTCAAAGAGACTGGTAGGATTCTACCATTGCTTTTTGTATGTACCGAAATGCATGAATATATTTTCCATTTCTATAACGTCCATTATCACGAGCCCCGAGTGAACGATTTCACATGTATATTCATCATTTAATAAATTGGTAGATACGATTTAGCATGTGTATTCATCATTTAAAAATTTGAAGACTTCTTCATGACCTGAGTTTTTCTTCAGTTGGGTTCTTTTATTTGTGCGAAGGGAAAGCAAATTTTAAATTGTTATAACAGTATACAACCTGTAAAAGTGTCTCTGAATATCCTTATACCTACGGAGCATTCCACTTCTGTAATATCTTATAATAGGACAGTGAAACTTATGCAATTTTTATTTGGTACTACAACAAAATTTAAGAAGGAGCTTCAGACTCTCCTATTTAGTAATTTTCTTCAAACGAGAGGTATTGGATCGCCTGTTGGCATAATTTGTTTGTTCAGATATTACGACAACAAATCTCTGAGTAGGTTTCTATTTTAATCATTAAATTTTCATTTAATAAAGCCTATACACGGTACTAACTGTAACTGTATCTTTATACCTTGTGTGTATATATATATATGTGTGTGTGTGTGTGTACTATAGGTACAGACTTGTTTCAACTTCGATTATTCAAAGATAGATCTACCTATAATTTCAATTGCAGTAGTCAAAATATACCTGTAGATAGATCTGCTCCTTTCGAGTTCATTCGTACATAAATAATTTTACTCAGAAACTTAATCACACAAATAAACATATGCCTATAGATAGATCTATTCTTTCAAGTTCTTTTACACAAAGATAATTCTGCCTAAAATTTTAGTTTCAGAAGGAACCATTCCAGAATTTGGTCTTTGAATATAACCTCCATACAAACGAACAAATGTCATACATGGAAATTATTTCAACTTAGCATAAGCATGTGCATTATATCAGATACACAAAATCATTCAAACAAGAAGGAGAATATTTTAACATATCTCAGCTAGTGCGCGGGAAGACAAAGGGAACAACCACGTTCCTCCCAACTGTAGAGCAGGACAACCAAATTACTTGCCCGATTCACCCCCTAGCCTGACCATGAATCCATGAGGGTGAACTTGAAATCCTCTCTTCATAAATGTTTCTTCTATATGTAATCCTTTCCTTTCCTCACACTCAATATTCAGTGTTCATAGCAGCAAGTGTATAGTATTTCCTTTCCTCCCAGCATACTAGGTAGCGTCATGCCTTTTCACATATGCTATATATCCCAACCATCCTTTTTGCCTAGGTCTTTTTCCCTCCCTTGGGAATTTTCACAGCTTTCTAAATCCCTGATTTTTAGGGGCTGCCAATGGCCAAATCCCTAATTTTCTACTTGTAAAAATTAGCCCAGAGGTAGTTCCAACATGTTCCCCACTCATGGAGTCACGGTTAGCTGAATTTAACATGGTTGTTYCATTTGTCCTCCTGCAATAATTAAAACAATATTTTGTTTACATACAAGTGTCATAGTCAAATAATTAGTTGGATCAATTAGGTCTCTACCCAACAATCATAATAATTAATTACAATTTATCAAATTCAAAATTCGGAATTGCCATAAATGGAAAAAAAATTCCAAATTCATATTTACCAAAAACGGAATAATTTTCTAACAATTTTTGAATTTCAAAATTAATTTATTTGGGGATGTCACATCCTTTCCCCCTTCAAATAAGACACTGTCCTCAATGTTCGTTCCTTTCTTGGAACAAGATTGGATGATATTTTTGCAAATCTCCCTCCAACTCCCAAGTGGCCTCCTCAGGACTAAAGTGCTTCCATTGCACCTTTACCTGGGCGACGCCTCTGTTTTGAAGTGCTATTTCTCTCCGGTCCAGAATGCATAGGGGTTCTGCCTGGAATTTGCCTTCTGGTTCCACCTGCACCAAGTTCCAATCGATCATGTGAGTAGGATCATGAACATAATTTTTCAACAAAGAAACATGAAATACGTGTTGAATTTTTAGATTAGCTAGAAGTGCAAGTTGGTATGCTACGGGTCCTATTCGAGCTAGTATCTCGAAGGGCCCACAAAACCTGGGTGCCAACTTGGCACAGTTCCCAAGTTTTAGTGAACTCTTTCAGGCTTTGACTTTTAAGTAAACATTATCTCCCACTTGAAACTCCAAGTGTCTTCTCTTCTGGTCTGCATAACTTTTCTGTCTGTCATGTGCCATTTTCAAGTTCTGTCGTACCTGTCTTACAGTAATTTCAATTTCTTGGAGCATCTTCGGTCCAACCATAAGTTGGTCAACCGGGTTGTCCCAGCTAATTGGAGTCGTACATTTTTTTCCATATAGTATCTCGAAGGGCTTAACTTATTCGAAGTCTAGTACCCATTGTTATATGCAAATTATACTAGGTGTATGTAGTCTTCCCACTTGCTTGGCTTTGTTCTTACATACATGCGGAGCATGTCCTGCATGATTTGGTTCGCTTTTTCAGTTTGTCCATCTGTTTGTGGATGATAACTCGTACTGAAATTCAAATTAATATTTAGCCCTACAAATAATTCTTTCCAAAAGTAGATGTAAATTTTACGTCTCTATCCGAAATCACCATTTTAGGAATACCATGCAGTGTAAAAATTTCTTTCATAAATATTTCAGCGATATTTATAGCTTTAAAAGTAGACTTTACAGGAATAAAGTGTGCAGACTTACTGAGTTTATTGATTAAAACCATAATAGAGTCATTATGTTTCTGATTTTTAGGTAAACCTATAATAAAGTCTAGTGATATGGTCTCCCATTTCCACTCTGGCACTGGTAATGGCTATAGTAGGTCGGTTGGATGTTGGTGTTCGGCCTTAACCTGCTGACAATCTTGGCACCTAGCCAAGTACTCTATTGTTTCACCCTTCATGTTGGGCCAGAAAAATAGTTTTCTAAGTGTTGTTATCATTTGCTGGTATCCTGGATGACCACAATACGGTTTCTTATGCACTTCATACAAAACTGTTATCTTTAACTCTGCCAAATATGGTATATAAAGTTTGTTCTTAAATCGTAATAGTCCATTTTTATCGATACTCAAATTTGGTTTGTTTGAGTTTGTTGTAGTGTTTTGTACTTCTGTCACTATCTTAGTGTAATTTTCGYCGTTAATACTTGTTGTCCTTATTCTCTGTTCCAGTTAACTCTCTACTCTACTGACATTTATTTCGAGTAACCCATGGACTCTTCTGCTTAGGGCATTTGCTACCTTATTTTCCTTACCCTTGATATGTCTTACCTCAAAGTCGAACTTGCTTAAGAAGGTTAGCCATCTTGCTTGCCTTGCATTAAGATCTGTTTGACTAAACAAATATTTCACTCTGCTATTATCTGTCAGTAATAGAAATTTTATGCCCATTATGTTGTGTCACCACATTTTTATGGTGTGTATTACTGCTGCTAATTCCAAGTCATGAGTGACGTAGTTTCGTTCATGCTCCTTTAATTTTCGGGACTCATAAAAAATAACGTGTCCTTCTTGAGTTAGGACACCACTTAATCCTTCTTTACTCACATCAACACAGACGGTAAAGTCTTTATCTGGGTCTGCTACCTTTAAAATGGTGCGGTTGTCAATAATTCCTTCAACTTGTTAAAACTATCTTGCCACTTCTGTGACCAATTAAACTTGGTCCCTTTCTTTTGTAATGACGTGATAGGGTAAGCAATTTTGGAAAATCCCTCTATAAATCTACGGTAATATCTGGTGATTCCCATGAATGACCGGATATCTGCTACATCCTTAGGTATCGGCCATTCCATGATGCCTCTTATTTTCTCAGGGTCGACTGCAATGCCTTCTGCAGAAATTACATGTCCTAGGTACTATACTTTCCTTTGGTAAAAATCACACTTATCGAATTTAGAGTATAGTTTGTGCTTCCTCAAAGTTTGCAAAACTATTCTTAAATGTTCTTCATGTTCTTCTTCTGTCTTAGAATAGACCAAAATATTGTCGATAAATACTAGTACAAACTTGTCTAAGTACTGAATGAAAATACTGTTCATCAAGCACATAAATGTGGTTGGTGCGTTAGTGAGTCCGAAAGGTATGACTACGAATTCATAGTGTCCATATCTTGTTCGAAAGGCTGTTTTGTTTATGTCCTCATCTTTTATCCTAACTTGATGATAACCGGATCGTAATCCAACTTTGAAAAGATCTTCGCCCCACCTACTTGATCGAACAGATCATTTATCCTAGGTAAGGGGTACTTGTTCTTAATAGTCATTTTGTTCAATTGTCTATAATCGATACATACTCTTAGAGTACCGTCTTTATTTTTCACAAAGAGGACTGGTGCTCCCCATGGTGAAACATTCRGTCTGATATACTCTTTGTCCAATAACTCMTGCAGTTGTATTTTTAATTTTTTCAATTCTGGTAGACTCATTCGGTAAGGTTCTTTCGAGATGGGGGCTAAACCAAGTAGTAGGTTTATGGAGAAGTCTATTTCCCTTCTAGGAGGTAATTCAGGTATCTCATCAACAAATACGTCTCTAAATTCATGAACGACAACAATTTCTTCCAAGTCGGGCTTGTCTTCTTTTTCTAATAGATTTGTTATTTGGATGGTATAAACTTAACAACCCTTTCTCATGCATTTCTTGAATTGCATTGTTGTGACTTGTCTAACTGATACATTTTTTGGTATACCTTGGGTTGTTCTAGTAGTGTCATAATCTTCTTTATAATTAAGTGTCTTTTTATAACAATCTAGAACTCTTTGTGCTTTTCCAACCAATCCATTCTGATAATCACATCATAAGACCCTAGTGACAGAATATTCAGATTTGTTTTTATGTTTTGACCATCTAAACTGAATTCAAAATCAGAAATAAAGTCAACCACTTTCCTTTTAGTTCCTGTTGCTAATTGTACCAGCCATGATTTGGTGTGTTTCATCCTCTTAAGTTTATTTGACTCTACTACTCTGGGAGTGATATAACTTAACGTAGCTCTAGGATCAATTAAAACAAAATTTCTGGTGTTATTGATTTTACCTTCGATTTCCACCATAGAGGACTGGTGGTCACCTTGCCGACCATCAACGACTACATTTATCCAATGTAGGCTTCTGCCTACATCACCCACCGTCGAAGCTTCCTGCAAATTATGAACAACAATTATGTTTTTTGTGTTTAAACATGGACAATTCCTCCTGAGATGAGGTTCTCCACATTCCCAACACTTCAATGTTTCAAGGGGACTGTCCCCAAACTTCTTTGTTCCCAGATTTACTGGTTTACCGTTGCCTTGCGTACTTGGATTATTGGAGTGAAAATCCTTTCTAGGATATCTTTTTGTTTCATTCCGATAGGGAGCCGACTGGTATCCCTTCTTCCACTGGTTCATTCAGTCTTGTTTCTTATCCTTCCAAGCTTTGGGAAACTCCAGTCGTTGTTTGTACTGGTTGTAGCACATTCATGTTTTCCTAAATACTTCACTCAAGGACTTGGGGTTTTCAAACTCAATTCTGTCCCTGTAGGAATATGGTAAACAACATAGGAATTGTTGTATTTTTAACTTGTCCTCTCGGATATAAGGTACAAACCTCAATAATTCCAAGAATTTGTTTATAAGATCCTCCATTTTCATTTGACCAAGTCTTAACTCATAGAATTCTTGGTTTTCCTTTCATAGTAGCTCTCATATAGGTATTGTTTCTTGAAATATTTCTTAAAGTCAGACCACTCCATCTGTATCTCTTTTAACCCCTTGGCCAATTTCAGATCTTGCCACCAAATGTTGGCTTTTCCTTTAAGATTGTAAATGTCCATTTTGACCTTCATATTGCTTGAATAGTTATATATTTGGAAATATTTTTTGATGTCTAATAACCATGCCTCATCTTCTTCTCATGTTCCAGATTCTCCATCAAAGGTAGTTGGTTTGATTTTCTTAAATTCTCCTTCAAGGTGGTCTACTTGTTTTCTCTTTCTGTATGTTTTTGTTTTGTCCTCAGCTGAAGGTGTACCTTCAGACGAACTGTCTCAATTTTCTGATTCAGATCCAGAGTTCTTGGAAGCCCTCTTTCTAACCTCTTCTTCATTATTATTGTCTTTTGTGCTTTTCTTTGTCACTATACTGGGCAACAAGAATTCATTTATTTATTGTTGTTCCTGCTAAGCTTTCTTCAGTTTTTCATTGTCGGTTTTGAAAAACTGTAGCTCGACAATGAGATTCCTCATTGTTTCCAGAACTTCAGTAGGTGAGATTCTGTCACTATTTTGTCTCTGATTTTGAGGAAGTCTTTGTTAAGGATTCTCATCGATTCTGATTTCCACGTCATCCTGTGCTGCCATGTTTAACAAAAAACAAAAAGGTTTTATGTTGTAACAATAAAGGTTTATTAGTTATACATAAACATAATTATATGCGTAAGTAAATTAGATGGCCCTGTTCAAGGTCCAAGTGCTGTAACCTTTGCTCTGATACCATAATGTAACAAACTTCATATTTACCATAAAAAAAAATTGTTTATCTGCCTTCTAAATAATTTCTTGATAGAATAAAGGGTCTTATTTATACAACTCTGATGTCAACTTAGCTGTGAAACTCTCTAATAAAACCATGCTATAAAACTCTATTATACAAATCTTATGTTCCCCATGGCTTTAGCAAATCCCTTTCAGCCTTTATTCTTTACTTATATGTGTATGGGGCTACGTGCATAAGTGCAGTCTTATCATTCATACTACACTCGTTTTTAACAAAGGTTCCATAATTGCACACAAGTCCACTAGTGGATTTTTAAACCTAGGAAAATTTAACTAGATATTTATCCATAATATTCATGGGGTCGAGTTTGTACACTAGACCGCTAACATAACTACCAAGTCATGGTTAATTAGTGGTTCTTGGAACTGGTGGTTGGTTGTAATGAAGTAATAAGTCTGAATGCCAGTGGAAGTATGACAACTAGGACTGAACTATGGTCTTAATCTAGGACTGAACTACGGTATGACAACTAGGACTGAACTATGCCAGTGGAAGTATGCCATGGTGGTCGCTTCATGGTTGCAGCAAACGGCATGCTCCACCTTCCTGGTAAGTTTTCCTTAAACATACTACCCAGATTGATTAAATTAAGATGATGCATTTTCAGAAAACATTGAGTAACAATTTCTGTCATCCGGTAATCTCGTCATGTCTGTTACCTCTCTGTTGAGTTCTCACTTGCGTGTAACTTCCTTGTAATCTTCGAAGTCATCCTACATCCTAGGGAAGTGATTTTTCTTAAGGTTTACCGATGTTTCCCCTCTGATTGGGGCGAGGGAATACTAACCTCGCTTACCCATATTCAAGATTCTGGGGTTTTGTAAAAACTCCCTATAGCAGGTTGGGGATTCATAGTCGAATAGTCGTGGTCTAGAAATAACCCTACTGTGTGTGTTTGCTTGACTAGTACAGGGGATACCCTACTTACATAGTGTCCAATTGAATTCACTAGTCATTCGCCCGTGTTTTTCTTTCATTATAACTAGCGTTTTTCAAAGAAGCATTCCCTACAAAAGTTTTGGATGGAACCTCTATGCGTTGAAGGTTGAATTATACCTTTCTATACAGTTTAGTGTTCGGGTAGCTTAGGCACAAACAGTTAGGGGTAGTCTTGGTTAAATGGAAGGTTTAGTCTATGTTTTACACTTAAAATGTTATATGTCGTTCATGTATACAAAGGACTTGATATAGTCGACCACTGTATTTCACTATTTGAGAATATTATGTAAATATATTTTCCCTATGTTATTTAAATCGTTTCAAGAGTGGAAACGTATCACTAACGATGGGCCTTGTTTGATGCGAGGGTAACCATCAATGTGTCATTGCACCATTCTCCCTCAGCCCTGGACATCTGTCCAGACTAGAAATGATAAGGACAAAGAAGACATGTGAGTCGCAATTTGGAAGTTAAGTAATGTTTTGTTAATAACCCATATCACTTTGTTGGTGTACTTCTTAAATTTTCCTTGTATATTAATTACTAATATTCGTATGATGGTTCCTCTAGGTTTCTGTATATGCCAAGGTTTCATATGTTCATACATGTGCATGGTGAAAAAGGTAACTGAGTTCCCTTGTGAACCCTTCCGGAGTTCGAACAGTCCCAGTTGCAAGTTTTAAAGCAGTCATTCTGTAAAGTTTTCCTTCGTTTCTTATCGGGCTTGGAAAAGGGAAAAATTCCCAAATGTAACTTTAAAGTTTGGTTCTGGTTATGACAATATGATTCTTGCAACGATTCATCTACAGGATTACCCTGTTTCTTTAAAGAAAAGAAATGACTGTTGAGTTAAGTCGGTTCTCCTCATTATTCAGACTTCACCCTATTTAATTATTATGGTTATTGTTTCATTTAAGGGTCCAGATTTAAACTCTTAATGTTGGATAAAAAATGTGTATATCGTTTTATTTCATTTCGACATCTCTTATGTTATTGCCGATATGTTTTACTCCAAATTGATAAAGGTTAGATTGGGCCCAACAGGAGTAGCTACGAAGATCTGAGTTGTCAATCAAAGGGTAGAGTAAGGTTATGATTATGTGTTTAATTTTCAGAACGCTTATCCATAAATGCAACGTTATATATTTATAGTCATGTATAACTATCGTCGTTTAGATTGCATAAGGGGATTTTCAAAGAGACTGGTAGGATTCTACCATTGCTTGTTGTATGTACCAAACTGTATGAATATATTTTCCATTTCTATACCATCCATTATCACGAGCCCCGAGTGAACGATTTTGCATGTATATTCATCATTTAATAAATTGGTAGATACGATTTAGCATGTGTATTCATCATTTAAAAATTTGAATACTTCTTCATGACGTGAGTATTTATTCAGTTGGGTTCTTTTATTTGTGCGAAGGGAAAGAAAATTTTAAATTGTTATATCAGTATATGACCTGTAAAAATGTCTTTGGATATCCTTATACCTATGGAGCATTCCACTTATGTAATATCTTATAATAGGACAACGAAACTTATGCAATTTTTATTTGGTACTACAACAAAATTTAAGAAGGAGCTTCAAACTCTCCTATTTAGTAATTTTCTTCAAACGAGAGGTAGTGGATCGCCTGTTGGCATAATTTGTTTGTTCAGATATTATGACAATAGATCTCTGAGTAGGTTTCTATTTTAATCATTAAATTTTCATTTAATAAAGCCTATACACATGACTAATATATATATATACCTGCCTAGAATTTCAATTGCAGTAGTCAAAATATACCTGTAGATAGATCTACTACTTTTGAGTTCATTCGTACATAAATAATTCTACTCAGAAACTTAATCACATAAATAAACATATGCCTATAGATAGATCTGTTCTTTCAAGTTCTTTTACACAAAGATAATTTTGTTTAAAGTTTTAGTTTCAGAAGGAACCGTTCCAGAATTTGGTCTTTGAATATAACCTCCATACAAACGAACATATGTCATACATGGAAATTGTTTCAACTTAGCATAAACAGGTGCATTATATTGGATACACAAAATCATTCAAACAAGAAGGATAATATTTTAAAATATATGAGCCAGTGCGTGGGAAGACAAAGGGAACAACCATGTTCCTCCCAACTGTAGAACAAGACAACCAAATTACTTGCCCGATTCACCCCCTAGCCTGACCATGAATCCATGAGGGTGAATTTGAAATCCTCTCTTAAACAATGTTTCTTCTATATGTAATCCTTTCCTTGCTTCACACTCAATATTCAGTGTTCATAACAACAAGTGTACAACAGTTCCTTTCCTCCCAGCATACTAGGCAGCGTCCTGCCTCCTCACATATGCTATATATCCCAACCATCCTTTTTGCCTAGGTATTTTTCCCTCCCTTTGGGAATTTTCATAGCTTTCTAAATCCCTGATTTTCAGGGGTTACCAATGGCCAAATCCCTGATTTTCCACTTGTAACAATCATCCTAGAGGTACTTCCAACATGTTCCCCACTCATAGAGTCATGGTCAACTGAATTTAACATGGTTGTTCCATTTGTCCTCCTGCAATAATTAAAAAAATATTTTATCTACATACAAGTGTCATAGTCAAATAGTTAGTTGGGTCAATCAGGTCTCTGCCCAAAAGTCATAATAATTAATTACAATTTATCAAATTTGAAATTCAGAATTTTTATAAATGGCAAAAATTTTCCAAATTCGACTTTACCAAAAACGAAATAATTTTCTAACAATTTTCGAATTTGAAAATTAATTTATTTGGGGATGTCACACCAAAACCATAGACATCCAAAAACCTAACCCTAGGAGATGAAGTGCCAAAAGTCATGTGGGCCCCGTTTGGGTAAGTTAGTACATTAACTTCTCGGGGTCGTAACTTTTGCATGCGATCTCTGTTTTAGGCGTATGATAGATCGTTGGAAAGGTATCATCGAGGAGATTCATTTTGGGGGATCAATCATGCTTTTGTCTATTATTGAGGATATCGATCCCGAAAAACCTTCATTTAGGCCCTCAAAATGGCCCCGAAAGTTAAAACTACTAAAAATAGTAAATTGCCAAAATTGCCAGAAAATTGTTTTGAGCCAGTTGGAAAAGGTGGGTGGCCACCGATATCCACCTGGATCATGGACATATGAATTGACAAGACCATTGTAATAAAATTCTTAGGTTGGTTTCTAGCCAACTTTATTTCACCGGATGTCCACTGAGAAAGTTGTTTGGGTATGTGTTATATTCTTTACTACGTTGTGTCGGGCATGTAGTGGGGTAAGAGGGGGAGCCCCCCCCCCCCACCCCACAAAAAAAAAAAAAATTGAGACGACATATTTCCGGGACCACATGATATTTAGGTGGTTTTTTTTTTTTTTTTTTTTTATTTTATGGTTTCTTGAGTGGTTTTCTATTTTTAGTTAAAGAATTAGGGTTTTGGAGTGATCCAGTCGATAGGTTAGGGTTTTGGATGTCATCGGATCCTATATGTATATTATATTGTAAACAATGTAACACAATGTATAGATATAATATATGCTGGTTTTCAGTTTGGGTTTCAATTGAAAAATCTCTATGTTATGTTTGTATTTTTCCATTGTATCTTTTCATTCTTTTCTGAATATAGGTTTGCAGAAGATATTGTAGAAGGTTAGAATTTACAAAATTTACCTCTTGTCATAAATGTCTGATCTTTGAAGGAAAAAGGAAACTTTTGCCACGCGAAACCAATAATTTCGGTTGAAGCTCCATTTCAAAAATGAGGTTTGGATTTCATTAAGAGAATTCACCCATTCATCCTTAATCATCCCACAAGAGGATTCTCCACCCAGCGATTATTTCACAAAGTGGTTGAAGTTAACACCCAACAGGAAATCCACTGATGTTGTGATCATAAAAGTTTTGGAAACTAACATTCTATCTAGATTTAAAGGTGCCAGGAAAATTATCAGCGACAACAACAACATTCAAATAAAAAGATATTAAGTTTTGCAATAAAAATATCATATCACCTTAGGACACTCTACAACCTATAACCACAGGGAAATGGATTAGCGAGTCTTGCAAATAAGAGTCTAGATCAACATCATCAATTAGATTGTTGCAGGACAACAAAATTCCTTGCTTCCATAAGTTGGGTACGACAACAAAAATTCATGGCACAATAAGTTGGTACATGCACTATGGGAAGATAGACTTACTACAAAGAGGTCAATTGGTATGTCTTCATACCAGTTGGTCTATGGAATGTATGTTGTCTTTCCTACTTATTTAGGTGTTCCTGTCATGAATTTATTGCAGGAAGTACAGTTAGAACCAAATGACATCCAAAGAAGAATTAATCAAACTATACTGCTGCAACAATCCAGAGAAGAGGTTTACAATCAAACTTAGGTGATTCAGGAAAATATCAAGAAAATCTATGACAGAAGGACCAAGGCTGATGACTTCCAATTAGGAGACAAAGTACTGAAATGGGACTCAAGGAATGAAGAAAAGGGAAAACATGGAAAATTTGAGAATCTATGGAAAGGCCCATTCATAATACATTCCTACAGAGGAAGCAATGCATTTTTTATCAAGGATATGGATGGAGCAAATCTGCCAGGAGGACCTGTCAATGGCAGAATGCTCAAGCACTATTTTCACAGGAATAAAATTTTTTCTCACTCACTTCATTGTAAATACCATTTTACTTTTTATGTCAGGTATGGGTGATTTTTGTCAGTGGTTGGAGCCCGAAGAGAAGGCGAGAAGGCCCTAAGCCCTTGATCAGTGTCACCAAATTTACATTTATAATAAAGTAAATCAAAATGCAGAAAAGTAATGGAGAAGAAGTTTCAAGGCAACATGTAGCTGGTTCTTGGCACCTCACAAGGAGATCACCATCCCTAAGTGGAGCCACTATTATAACCTTGTATTTCATAGTATAACCTGGTGATTACAATTGCTTCCTCTAGTCATATTTTATTGTAAATAATGTTTTACTCTGCAAATGATTTACAAAAAGAAAAACAAAAACAAAAACAAAAGAAAAGGAAAAGGAAAAAACAAAAGAAAAGAAAAGAAAAGAAAAGAAAGAAAAATAAAAAGAAAAAAATAAAAATTGAAAAAATGAAAAGAGGGTATAAAAATAATAAAGTACAAAAAAGAAAAAGAAAAAGAGAAGATATAAAACCCCATCAAAAATAAATTTGGTTTGACTCATATTGTATAATCATGATCAAAATTTTTGAATTTATGTTGATAGGTTAGTGAATAAATTTGGTCAAAAAGTAAAATCTTGGCCAAATTAGCTAGGTTAGAGTAATAATTAATCCAACAGTCTAAGTTGGATTAATATGTTAGTTGATTAGGTTAGGAGTTAGGTTAGTGATGTTTATTTGAATAAAAATTGAAAAGGGATTGATAAACTACCCTTAGTTTGAGTAAATTTGGATATTTTTACCTTAGGAAATAAGACCTTGGTGTAAAAGTGGGAAAGGGTAAGCTTCACGCTACCCATTGTATGATTTTATCCTAAGTTTTCTAACGATAAGAATTTTTTTTGCATAGCAACTAAAGGATGCACAAGTTTCATCGACGACATCTACCAACGCCCAGATCAATGGTACTTAGAGT
>SNQJ01S0089338.1:47389-78141 GCA_010110895.2 Picea sitchensis
AACCACTTCCCAAAAAAAGATCACCTCACTCTGCCTTCGTACCCCACTACCACCTATCTCACCTCACATCCCACTTACCCGTTAGCCAATCAATGCCCTCCCCGTGACCGTTAATCACCCTGTCATTACCCTAACCCATAACAGACAGCTCCATTGCACAGTAAAACCCTGTTTCTTCACCTTGTGACACTATTTTATGACACATACATTGTGGACACTGCACCAAATACAACTGCCACAAAGGTTCATGGTCAACAAGCACAATTAATCCAGGTAAATTAAAATTTTCCATTAATCCACCTTAAAATTCTATTAGTCATGGTCCCCAAAACCAAATCCACTAAGACGTTTGAGAATCTGATTCTTTCGCCTCCTGTCGACTTGGATCATATCCTCCTGGAAGATAAGGATTACAAGATTACAAATCCAAAGTGTGAATTTGACTTTTTTGAATTACATTTCTGGCTAAAAGATATCTTCTTGGATTATAGCGACGAAATTGGACTCTGGGAGTTTAATTTTCCTCTGTACATGTTCCCTCGGACCTTCCACTTCCCCGAATTCACTTTGAAATGCCAAGCTCATTATCTTCCCGGACAAAGGGCCATCGTTTCCTCTTCTAGCGAAACCATTTTCACCATTACCCCCGAATCCATTAACTAGATGCTACAGATCCCAAAAAATGACTATGCAATCCTAATTTTTGTCGAAGCATTGAACGACCTCTACCAGAAGCTCTCCTTCCCCGAAAGAGCCTAGATTTTCAAGATCTTTCTGCGAGAAAATGCTCAATTACCTAAGAAAAATCCTACCTATCCATCCCCCATCTTCTCTGTCAAGGCAAACCAGATCATTTCTATTCTTTGTTTCCTATTAGGATACTTCTTAGATGAATGGGTAGATGAACCTATCTTAGTTTTTCTGTCCATTTTTTCCACAAAAGAAAAATCCACAGTTCAATTTGATTTTAGTCAGTTTCTGGCTGATAACATACATGATCAATTTTTCAGGTTTTCAACAGAGGGAATGTTCAGATATTCCTCAGTGATGGAGTATTTATTCTTGTTTTCTCAGTCAGACAGGTTTCCATGTGCTTTTCAGAAATTGGATCAGGAAGGAAACCCATAGCCAATGACCTCATGGACCTCACTAATGAGGAAAAATTCAATTGAATTGAGCTTCATGGATTTCAAAGACCATTTTTATCACCCAGTGGTTTCCATGCTGAGCAACAGAACAGAGCCAAGGATCAATGAAGAAGTTCAGAGAATCCTTCACCTCTTTGATCTAGCCAAAAGAGGAGATTGGTACTTATATCAAAACCACACTGAAATAAGAGTGTATGGATGTGATTTGACACCATACAAACTACCAAAATATATCCCTGTAAKTATTTTTGCATTGGAATACATCAGGCATATGGTGAACTCTAATGACATCCATTTTGTTTCAGTCAAGAAGAAACAATAACTCAGAATTAAGACCCAAATTGGTCCTTTCATATGCAACAACATAGTTGCAAGAGAAGAGGCASACAACCTCTTGAAAAAGATGAGTTTTACTCATAGTTTCACATGGAATTAGGACCCATTTGGTGTCATCTCAGAGCTCAGGGTAAAACAAAGGAGCACTCCTTATKCTCACATACAGAAGCCAGAGGTGGAAAAATATATGAACCAGACAAAATGGCAAGATAACACTTTGTTGGAAACATAATAACAACCTCTCCCTATCACTGTTTCACATACCAACACACCTCAAATACAAACAAAAAAGAGATCAAGGAAAGAAGTTTCCCCATCAGTCACAAAGGTGTCAGCCGAAGACTTCTAAGTCTACAGAAAAAGGGCCAAAACCAGTCACACACCAGACCTTCTCAGAGAAGGAGAAATACAGTCCACCATAGTCATGGAGGGACCACATTCCTCAACCTTTTGAGATAGTCAATTCATAGTGTCCACATATTCATCTAAAAAACAAGCAAACACTACTCTATCAGTTGAATCATCCCATGAGCAAACAGAGTCAAATATCTTTGACAAGTACAAACAAATCAAACATAGGAATGAACTCCTAAACAACAACAAATATGCTCAGTTCTAGAAGTAGGCATCTACTTCTCAACACAGACTACTGTCAACATTTGACACAGAGAAAGGAAGAATGAAAATGTCATTCCTGCAATAACACATTCCTCATCCCAAGACAACTGCTGACTACAAGAAGACTTCCTTTGATTTTGATGTGAAGGAGGTCCATCCAATGGACCAAATGGACATGCACAAGAAAATAGGGGAGATGATATTCTCCACTTTGACAAACACCTCATTGACTGCTTCAAAATTGCAGGTGTCTCTGAATAACGTTCAGTCCTAATTGAAGATGGAGAAAATATCTTCCTTGGCCAAGGAAAACAAGATCAAATCACTAGAAGAATTGGTACTGAATATTGGGTATGGCCCAACAAATGTCAAGGCAGCTGAGGAATTATTGAAGAAGAAGAATGATGATATAACATCCTTGAGAAAGCAACTAAATCTTCTAGCTACTGAAGATTCACGAGAAAAAGAGGTGGTTGAAACTAAAGGCCACAAAGAGGCGATGTTGAAGGTTATCATGGAACAAAATGCACAGATAAGAGAAATGGAAGCATAAATGGACAAACTAATAAAGGAGAAAGAACAGAGTGTGCAAATGGCCATTATCCCACTGGAGGCAGTCCCTCTGACAAGAGTTAGAACAATAGAAGAAGCTACATCAGTAGAGATTCCATCATCAATCCAAGTATAAGTTTCAGATACATCTGAGAAACTTGTGAAGTCTATGGAAGACATGTCCCTCCAAGAAGAGGAGATCATAAAACTGCAAGAAGTAAAAAACCACCAAGAGCTAAATTCTATGTTCCAGGCCAGTCACCATGCAGAAATGCATAAGTCTCAAAGGCTTAGTCAAAAACTACAAAAACTACAGAAAGAGACTGTTGTGGTAAAGACCTTAGCCGAAGGTAAGCAAAACATCTGGTGGATATCAACAAGTCTATGGAATAAATCTGTCCATCCATACAAATCATCTTTGAACAACATGAATTGGTATAGAAGGCTGGAGAAGAAATTGGGAAAATAAGAGAAGAGTTAGGAGAAATACCTAAAGAGGCCACTGAACTCATCAGATTCCTAAACTCCAAAAACAAGCAGGAGTTATAAGAAATGTAGATTGAATACATGACAGAGACCATCCTTGAGATCAAGAAGGTCCTGACTAAGAAAGGATTGATGTTGCAGCTAGAAGAGAGGGCTCAGGTGATGGACATTGGAGTGCATATATTTTTCATTAATATTGAAGTACTACATAAGAAAGGTCTTCCTGGACTATTAGTACTCAATGACAAGCTAATCACTCTGTCATATTACAAGCAGAAGATAAGTGTAGTGGCAAAGGATAGTAGCAAATTTGCAAGGATACAAAGAAGCATTACCGGTAAAGATTTCCTAGAGACATTACAGTTGGACCTGAGTATTCAACATGAGATAAAACATATCTTCATCACCAAGCCCACTTTTTCCAAGTATACTGAAATGGATGAGATATACATAAAGTTACTGAAGGTTTCCATCCCAGGTAAAAAGAGATGGGAATATCTATGTTCTTTACTTGAGTAAAGATAATTTTGAGGTTCGAGTCAGCATGGATCAGTAGCCAAAGTCAAAGATACGAGTCACCAACTACTTCCACAAAATCAACACCAAGGATCCAAACAAATCAACATAATTCCTATATTTTGTAATTTGAGATCTAATTAGTTAGATATTTTCTCCATAATATCCTAGTCATTTATGACAGGATCAAATGTAAATAATTGTATATATACTTCTTTCTTCGAAGTATTGAGGGTTAATATTTTCACCCAGGAGATATTGTGTAAACTTTTCAAAGGATAGACCAATAATAAAATAGGCTTGTTCACAGAATTCTTGTGTCATATTGTTGGTGATGTCTCTCTCTCTTTGTTGAATGTTTTCTTATTCTTTGTGATCATTTATGTATTTCAAATTCTAATCATTAAAAGGAATTCAATAGAACAAAAATTATCTTGTATAATCTGTCTCTGGTCTTTTAATGATCTATATGTTTTCATCTTAAATTGAGTAAGGGAATTCTTAACTACTCCTTTGCTTAGTGGACTCTCATATCTTTTCTATCTTATTCACCTCATTTAATCTCAATAGATCCAATAGTTTTACTACCCTTCCCTGTGAATAAAACCTCATAAAAATCTGAATCTGATCCTCATCTTTAATACAAACCCCATAGCCCAATGGAAAATTAAGCATTCTTTCAGCCAACTATTACAAACAAACAAACAAATTCGCACTGTCATAACTAGCCTAACATTTAAAAACTTAAATAAATCTAAATCTTACAGAGAGATCCCTCTCTGAAGCTGGCAGGGCTAGATCCCAACTTCAAAAGTGGTTTTGATAGTTACCTCTATCAATTTCTTCTACCCTTCAACAACCTCTAAAAATTACAGAGTGATAACACATCCAATGTTTCAAGTGGACACCCCACCCATCATCAGTGCGAAATCAAGTTGAAATGAAAGAAAAGAGTGTTAGGTAAAAATTAAGATCAACAACTCTTTTCAAAATTTTAACTCTTATCTTTTCAAAAATCTAGGTCTCCTTGAGACAATCCTTTGCATAGAGGTTTAAAATGAGAGTATGTACGTATTCACAATTAGTCATAATGATGCTTGAACTTTTTGCATATAAACTGTAAAAGTTTTAGAAATGCCAAATGTTTCAAGTCGACACTCCATCTATTATTAGGGACAAATCAAGTTGAAATGGTAGAAAAGAGTGTTGGATAAATATTAGCATCAACAACTGTTTTCGATATTTTAACTCAAACCTTTTCAAAAACACAGGTCTCCTTGAGACAATCCTCTCTATAGAGGTTTAAAATACGAGTATGTAGGTTTTCACAGTTAGTCATAATGATGCCGAAACGTTTTGGAGATAAATTGTGTAAACAGTTTTAGAAACGTCCAGTGTTTCAAGTGGACACTCCACCCATCATCAAGGACAAATCAAGTTGAAATGATAGAAAATAGTGTTGGTTAACGATTAAGATCAACAAATCTTTTCAACATTTTAACTCTCGGGTTTTCAAAAATCTAGGTCTCCTTGAGACAGTTCTCTCCATAGAGGTTTAAAATGTGAGTATGTAGGTTTTCACAATTAGTCATAATGATGATTGGCATTTTTTGGAGATAACCCATGTAAAAAGTTTTAGAAACATTTGACATTTTGATTGGACATTTCACCCATCATCACAAACAAATCAAGTTGAAATGATAGAAAAGAGTGTTGGGAAAATATTAAGATCAATAACTATTTTCTACATTTTAACTCTAAATTTTTCAATAATCTGAGTCTTCTTGAGACAATATTCTCCATAGAGGTTTAAAATATGAGAATGTAGGTTTTCATAGTTTTTCATTATGATTCTTGAACATTTTTTAGGTAAACTGTGTATAAAGTTTTATTATTATCCAACATTTTGAGTGGAATTTCCAGCAATCATCAAGGACAAATCAAGCTGAGATGATATAAAATAGTGATGGGTAAAGATCAAGATCAACAACACTTTTCAACATTTTAACTATGAGATTTTCAAAAATATGGGTCTCCTTGAGACACTCCTCTCCATAGAGGTTTAAAATACGAGTATGTAGGTTGCCACGATTAGTTATAATGATGCTTGAACATTTTGGACATAAACTGTGTAAAACGTTTTATAAATGTCCAATGTTTCAAGTGGACACTCCACCCATTATCATGGATAAATCAAGTTGAAATGATAGAAAAGAGTGTTGGGTAAATATTAAGATCAACAACTATTTTCAACATTTTAACCCTGGGCTTTTAAAAAATCCAGGACTCCTTGAGACAATCCTCTTTGTAGATGTTTAAAATATGAGTAGGTAGGTTTTCACAGTTGGTCATAACGATACTTGAACTTTTTGGAGATAAACTATGTAAACAAATTTAGAAATGTCCAACGTTTTGAGTGGACACTCCACCCATCATTAGGGGAAAATCAAGCTTAAATGATAGAAAAGAGTCCTGGATAAATATTAAGATCAACAACTCTTTTTAGCATTTTAACTCTGAGCTTTTAAAAAATTTGGGTCTCCTTGAGACGATACTCTCCATAGAGGTTTAAAATATGAGTATGTAGGTTTTACCAGTTAGTCATAATGATGCTTGAACATTTTGGAGATAAATTGTGTAAAAGGTTTTAGAAATGGCAAACATTTTGAGTGGATATTGTTGCATTATGTTATCATTGATGTTAGATGATTGATGTCAAAGAATTGATGTCTTGGCATGGTATCATTGATGTATTGATTGATGCCCTATGTTGTCATAGATGTAATTGATGTCAAAGATGTCAAGTCGTGTCATAGTGATGTATTTTCATGGATTGATGTATAGACAGGATGATGTAAAGGTTGGTCATTGGTGTCTTGTCATGGTTGATAGGAATAACCAAATGGATAAACTCCAAAGTGGTTCCCTTATGGTGAAATCCCTCACGGGAAGACGCTCTTGGATAAAGTTTTCAAAGTGGCCCCCTTATGGTGAAAGCCCTCACAGGAAGACGCTTTGTGAAGTCCAAATGGTTAGGTAGCCTAGTAGTGTGGTTAGGGAACCCAAGTTTGATTAAGGAATAATGTAATGAATATCAATGAATGTGCAGGAGAAACTATCCCATGTGGATAATACATGTCATGTTGTTTCCGGTGATATGTGGAACATCACATAACTCCTCATAGTTAGAGAGTTATGGCCATGTGAAGTTGGAGAACCCTCATGAGTTATCTAGAAGCCTCTAGAAGGTCAAAGAAGTCGAATTATTCTAGAATCTCCTAGAAGAAGTTGACCAGTCAAAGTGGTTAGTCATGGGTTAAGTGGTTGCAACAATAAAACAATTAAAAATAAATTAGTTGTAACTATAATTGGAGAGTTTACTATTTGTGGATAAATTGGTTAAGTGGACAAAGTGGCTAAGTGAACAAGAAGTTAGTTAAGAGAAAAGAAGTTATGAATTGACTAATTATAGAAAAGTTAGTTGCAACAAGAAGTTGTGAGTAAAGATAAATTATTTAAATAATAAAGTAGTCAAAGTGGTTGCAAAGAGAAATTATTTAAATAATAAAGTGGTTGCAACAAGAAGTGGCAAGTTTACTATTTATGGATAAGTCAAAGTGGTTGCAAAAGAAATTAATTAAATAATAAAGTTAGTTGCAACTAGGAGTGGATAAATTACTATTTGTGGAAAGTGGTTAAGTTAATTGGACAAAGTGGTTAAGTGGATACTTCTAGAGGAAGCTACTTGGAGATTATAAATAAAAGAGCAAGAGTATTCCATTAGTATCCATTGAGCATATTGAATATCTATACGTGACTGAGGTAACCGAAGGATATCTAAGGAAAATTTCAGAGGGAAGGTGAAGTAAAGAAGGCTAAAATTCAAGAGAGGATAAAGTCTTTTGATGATGCTTTCTAAGGTATGTTATTTACAGGTCATCTCACCATTTTCACAATAACTTGTTTTCTAGAATGACTCGGACAATGCAATATGGATGTTGTTGAGACAACATATCCAACTAACCGTGATAAAATTTCATCTTTTGGGTCATTGTATTTTTGGAGTTACACTCCATGGAAAATAGGGTTTGTGGCTAGTCCTGAAACTAGTCTAAAACGTGTCTTTCAGGTAAAAACATCATAACTTCTTCATAGCAGATCCAAATTCAGTAAGACCAAATTTACTAGTTATAGTACAGTCTATAGTATGTTTTTACCATTTTTAGATCCATAAAGTAAATATTCCATGCGGGGCATGCTCTAGAAGTTCTCTCTCTAGAATAAGCCAAAATTCAGGAAAGGTATGCCATTTTTGGTATAACTCCTTTTCTAGGAGGTTACAAGCAGTGAAACCTGGAGGAATTGCAGAAAATACACTAAAGAACATTGTCTACCATTTTCATACCTTTATTCATTACATGTACATAGTTATGATTGTTGCAAGTTAGGGTTGTTGACTAATCCAAAATTAGTCATGTGAGACTAAAATAAAGTTTGATGAAAATGCTAGTTTCTTGTTGTTGAAGTTAAGGAAGGTTTGAAAGTTTGTGATCACATACACCAGGTATGTTATAGAGTTACAAATCAGATTTGGATGATGATATTGATGAGACATGTTGAGGTGACAGGTTGTTGTGACAGGTTGTTGTGACAGGTTTTGCATAGTTGATGCACTTGTATTGGTATAGATTGTTGGTACAATTTGGCATTTTTATTTCTCTCTACAAGTTGAGTCTCGTACTTGAGGGTTGGATTCCTCACATCTCAGTTGGTGCTGAGATACACAGGATGGGTCTTTCATTGAGAGTTGGTGATCTCTTGGAGTTGGTGCTGATAAAACCCAAGGATCGTGGTCCGTAATACAAAAGAAACTTATACATATATCTGGTGTTCCTTGTGTTCTTAATTGTGATGGTGCATAGCTCTTTATTGTTAATGTATGTAATTGAGATATATTAACATGCAAAAAACTAAGTATGAATGTAATTAATAAGTAATGATGTTGTGAATGGTGATTGTTAAGTAAAGTTTTGTGAGAAGTGTAAAAATATTCTTCACACTGATTCACCCCCCCTGCCCCTCTCAATGTGATTGGTGTGTCCAACAATTGGTATCGGAGTAGGCCTTCACTATAATCTTTAACAAGCTTGGAGGAGATCCATGGACACACAAATGGATGATGAAGTTGTAATCTTTGATGAGAAACAATATTCAACATGGAGAATAGAAATGAAAGGGTATTTGAAAGCAAAAGGAGAAAGTGTTTGGAAAGAAACTATTGGTGGATCAGTTCCCTTGAAGAATAAGTCAAAGTTTGCAGCTCAAAATGAAGAAAAGAAGAATGTTGCATTGGCTCTCAAGACCATTTTCAATGGACTCTCAAGTTATGTCAAAGAAAGCATGAGACAATGTACTTCCATCAAGGATTTATGGTTGAAGCTAGAGAAGACATATCAAGGAAAAAAGGAAGACACTGAAGACAATTCCATCAACAACAATGAAGGCAAAGACTCTCCAAAATCCTTTGATTGCAATAATTCTAAGTGTGGTGATGTTGAATGTTTCTCTACAAGTGAAGAAGAAAATTTAGAAGTAGTTTGTGTAGAATCAAATGGCAACTATCCTATAGATGAAGAGGAAGATTTGTTGAAGCTTAAAGATAAAGTTTTATCTGAGTTAGATAATGTTAGCAGTGAAATAGGACATTACTCAATTGCTTTTGAGTATCTTGAAAAATACACTAAGGAAGTCATATAAAAGTACCTAAGATATACCATGGAACTAAAACAAATGCTCAAAGAACAAGAAGAAAGTAAAAAGACTCAATTAGAAGTAAAATAATAAGAGATCAAAAGACTAAAGAATGAAATAGAAGAAAAGAAGAAGGTAGATGATGAACTTATCAAAATTCTTGAAGTTAATGTCAATCTTAAGACCAAAATTGAAGAAGCCAAAAGAATAGAGGAACTATTGAAGAATCAAGTAAATGAAAAGGAAGAGTCATGCCATAAGTTGGAAGTTGAAGTTGTTGATATTAGAAAGAAATTAGAGAAGTCAAACACTCACATCAAGTTCATGAACAACTCAACAATCTTGGATGAGATCCTAGATAGGAAAACATCTCCAAATGATAAATCAGGTCTTGGATATAACAAAGAATATATAGACTTTGAAGCTAGCACTTCTAAAAACCATGAGGTAAGTCCTTCATTCTCAAAAGGTGGAAGTAATGTTGCAAGTCAACCATCTACACAAAGCATGGAAACTTTCAAAAGAAAAAAGAAAGGAAGACATCAAGAAGCCATCTTTACACCTCAAAGAAAATTCAGAAGAGAGACACCTTCAAGATGGACACCAAAGCAAAGGTATGAAAATGTTTGTCATGGTCACTGCTACTCATGTAATGAATATGGTCACAAAGATTTGGATTGTAGACATTATGCAAGGAAAGATAATGGAAGGTTTCATAACACCCCGAGGCATTGGAGATGTAATCAACCGGGACACATTGTTGCTCATTGTCACACCATGAGATGCTATAGTTGTAGTGGTTTTGGCCACAAATCCCAATATTGTTGGAACACAAGAAGACATTCCATGAGGAGTTCTTCATATAGCATGACAAGAATAACACATGAAGCTAGAAAGGAATACAATTTTGAAAAGATGGAAGATCATAGATCAAGTTCTGAGAAGTTAGGAGACCTTCAGAAGTGGGTGAAGAAGACTGAACAACCAGAACAAAATGGCAGCCATGAAGCAAGCTCAAGTTTTATTTTTTCTAAAGCATATGCAGGCTCCCGTGGGAGAATTCACATGCATACGTAAGGTGACCTATAGAAAGGTCACATACATATGCAAGCTGTCTGTAGAACAGGTCGCGTACCTGTAGTAAAATCCTTGGAAAATAAGGCTATGTAGATGAGTTGCAACATGGTTTGATGGTATACCTCTATTTTGCAGGTCTGACATGGTTTATCGCAGGTTTTCAAGATTATATGTTGGCATGCATATTTGATGTATGTATGGTGATGACATACGGTTGAGTGTTGAAATTCTATCTTGGATGCATGGTACTAGCCCTAGAGTGTGGATTGAGACATTTATTGTTGAGGAATAGTGTTGGTTATGTCAGTGATGATATGGCATGTTGTTTATGGGACAATTCATTTTGATGTGATGTTAGTTAGAAACATATCATTCATCTATTGAGGGACACTCTTAGTACATGTTTAGAGGTACTATTGGCTACTTAGTAATTGTTGTAGTGAATGATTTTTGAGGCAGATCTGCCATGGTACATGGCTAGTACATATGTGAGCTCCATTGATATATCTTATGATGTATTGTTAGATGCATATTTTTTGTATGTGTTGGTGCATGGATTTTCCATGTGGTTGAGCTACATATTGGGACATGTAGTTGATGAGTTGATCAGGTGGTTATGTTGTACATCATTGATGAGTCATAGTTTGATCTATAGTTGATGCGTGATTGGTACATATTTGGTACATTGTTAGAGGAACTTGATAGAAGTATGATTGATACATGGTTTATGGTTGATATGGCATACATGTATGGGAAGACATCTTGATTGTATTTCATCTTGTTGAGTTTTGGTGCATGGTTGATGCACCTGCTTTGGTACATGATGTATTGGATGATATAGCTGAGACACTTTTTATGATGTTTGGTTGATATATTGATGGTTGAGATACATGGTTCTGGCACTTGGTTCATGGTAGAGGCATATGACACTTGACACTTGACACTTGAGTGATATGACACTGATTTGAGGCACATGGTTGGCATGTTGGTAGAGGCATATGGTTGGTACACAATTGGCACATGTTCTTGGAATATGGTTGATACACAACATTGATGATATCTTATGCTATATTGTATGGTATTGATGTACATAGTTGATGTACATGGGTGTTGTGCATGGTTGGCACACAATATGGCACGTGATGTACATGGTTGAAGTTTTGTTCATGATTCTCTATTCATTATTGACATATCTTTTTCTTCATGATGTATGGTATGGCACGGGTTTGATTGATCCAGATTTAGGAGCATAACAAACTGATTAACATACTGAATACAATAAACACAGAGATATGGAGAATAACACAAATATCCGAACACTATCTTCTATTAAATAATGAAATAGGTTGAAATTGTAAAACTACAAAACTGAAAACTTGCTTGAATGGTGGTAGCTATCTTTGAGAAGAGATGTGGTTGTTACGCGCATCTGTCTGAGCATAATGGATTACAATGAGGCTCCATAAGCCTTTTGGATATTACTCATGAATGTCAAAACCATAGACATCCAAAAACCTAACCCTATAAGGTGAAACACCAAAAGTCATGTGGGCCCTATGGGTAAGTTGGTGTAATTTGGTACCTCAACTTCCTAGGGCTGTAACTTTTGCATACAACCTCCATTTTAGGTGCGTGATAGCCCGTTGGAAAGGTATTTTAGAGAGATACATATTTCGTCATCAAAACATGACTTTGTCTATATTTTGACAGCGGCGAGACAAAAAAACAACGTTTAGGGCCCCAAAACGACCCCATGAAAAAATACAAAATAAGCCAGTTGGATTAGGTGAGAGGCCACCTGTATCCACCTAGAGGATGTGTGGGGCTTCATACAACCCCAAAAGTGTAGAACCCACAATTACAAAGCAGTACAGAAGAACGTACTGAACAAAAACAGACACAAGGATCCAGTTGGAATAGGTGGGTGGCCACCAATATCCATCTGGATCAATCCTCTCCCCTTAGGAAGCAATGGTATCCATTGCATTGAGTTCCCCATCAGGTGAGAAAAATTCTACTGGATTTGGCCCCGGGTGAGCCTCTTGCCTTGGTGTAGGAGTTTCCCTGCCTTGACAACCCGATAAAGTTGGATCTGTTGTTGACGAGTTCCCTTGACCTATGTGTCCACTATCTGATCAGTGGATGCTTGTTCCATGCAGTTAGGGTTGAGCTATGCTGGTGTCATTTTTTCTGTGATCTCAGAAGTGTCCAATAATGGTGGAAAATATGGTCGAACAAGGTCCACATTGAATATTGTATATAGACCAAGGAAGGGTGGAGTGTTGAGCTCAAAAGCATTGCTACCCACAACCTTGGTGATAGTGTAAGGCCCATAATGAAGTGGGCAAAGCTTCCGATGGGGCACAGTGAGATGCTCCTTCTGCATATGTAACCAGACTTTGTCGCCAACCTAAAACTAGTGTGGTACCTTGTGTTGATCATGGCACTACTTGTACTTAGCATTGGATTTCTGAAAAATATCCTAGACCTGTTGGCAGATGTGATGAATCCGCTCAATGAATCTGGTGGATTTTTTTATCACAGACCAATTAGGGGAAGATTTTGTCTGTGTGGTGGCAAGAGGGAGTGCAAAATCAATGGGTCCCAAGGGTTGGAATCCCAGACCCACCTGAAATGGGCTATGGTTAGTGGAACTATGGAGAGCCATGTTGTAACTGTGTTGGACATATGGGAGACTCTCGTCCCATGTATGTGGATTCTTAGAATTGTACATGTGCATGATGTGCACAATCATCCGATTGAAGAAATCTATTTGGCCATTGGTTTGGGGGTGGAAAGAAGTGGATTTTGTGAGCTTGGTGTCCAACAGAGACCAGAGACTTGACCAAAAGGTGTTGAGGAACCTGTTGTCTCGGTTAGAGATGATGGTGTGTGGTATCCCAAAGTGTACCCACACTCATTCGAAGAAGAGCTTGGCAGTATCTTTTGCTGTGACATTCTTCTTACAGGCTGTGAGGATAGCCATCTTTGAAAATTGATCAACGACCACAAACACAAAGTCATTTCCTTTCTTGGTGGATGACAAACCAGACATGTAATCCATTGAGATGGATTCCCAAGGCTTCTCGGGAATAGGAAGAGGGGTATGCAAGCCTTGCTTCTTGATGGTTGGCTTGGCAATGGCACATACAGTGCAATATCCAATATACTTGTTGATGTCCTATCGAAGTTTTGGCCAATAAAAATGTTTCTGAAGAACGACCACAATTTTCTCTATGCCAAAATGTCCTACCACCCGACTGCAATGGGCTTCCCAAATCAGCTTTGCACGCTCTCTTGTAGGAACATAGAGATGACCCAGATGGCATAAGAGTTTGTCCTGAATGTGAAAATCAGTGACAGTTGCACTTGTACCCATGAGATGATATGTGGTGGTGAAGTCCAGATCTTATTGATAAAGTTGGGGCCACTCAGATGCTTCATGTCCACAAGAATGGAGCACAGTGGTGAGTGCAGCTATAGGGGGACGACTGAGGAAGCCAGTGACACGATTGGAGATACATGTCTTATACTTGATGTTGATATGAAACTGTTGCAGTTAGGTGGACCACTTATGATGGAGGTCGTTCTGCAATTTCCCCTATGTTTGTATGAACTGCAGAGGCTTGTGATCAATGTGTATGATCATCTCTTTCCCCAGAATGTAATGTTTCCATTGATGACAGGATTGTACAATGGAATACATTTCCTCGTCATAGGTGGGGTATTTCTGGACATTATCGGAGAGTGTCTCACTATGGTATGCCACCGGATGCCCGTGCTAAGTGAGAACTGCGCCCACAACATAGTGAGATGCATTAGTCTCAATCTTGAATGGTTGTTGTAGATCGGGCAATGAGAGTATTGGAGATGAGCACAAGCGATGCTTCAGATCATTGAATGCTCTTTGTTGCTCCTTCCCCCACATGAACTTGGCCCTACCACCGCGCTTGTTCACCTGGTTGAGGGCCCATGCAATATGGGAGAATCCCAGTACGAACCATCGGTAGAAGTTGGCTAGCCCCAAAAATCTTCGAATCTTGGTCAGTGTGGTCGGGGCTGGCCAATCTCAGATGACTTGGATCTTAGCTGGATAAAAATGTACCCCATGCTCATCAACAATGTAGCCCAAGTATTGGACCTTATTCATTCCAAAATAGCATTTTTCCAAGTTGTCATACCGCTTGTGTTGCTGCAGAGTGCTCAAAACCTATTGAATATGCTGCATATGCTCCTCCCACGTTCTGCTAAAGATGAGGATGTAATCCAAATATACCTCCACAAAGGAGTTGGTGAAGGGTATCAATACATCATCCATCAACCACATGAAAATGGATGGTGCTTTTGTTAAGCCAAAGGGCATGACTAGCCATTTGTAGAGACCTTCTTTAAAATTGAAGGTTGTCTTCCATACATCAGTTGGTTTGATAGGAACCTGGTGGTAGCCAGACTTTAGGTCAATCTTGTTGAAGAAATTTCGCCCCTTGAGTTGGTCAAGAAGGTCATCAATCCTGGGAATGGGGTAGCAGTTCTTGACTATCATTTTGTTGAAGGCTCTATAATCAATGCAGAGTCGCCAAGTCTCGTCCTTCTTTTGCACCAGTATAATTGGGCTTTCGCAAGGGGAGGAGTTGGGTCTAATGTTCCCCTTTTGCAAAAGCTCTCGGATCTAACACTTGATTTTCGTCATTCTCCATTAGTGAGCACTGATAGACTGGTCCATTAGGTAGAGGTGCACCGGGGGTCAGGTCAATCAGATGCTTGACTTGGCAGTGTGTATGTACCCTTGTAGGTGAGGAGAAGATGTCTCTGTATTCTTCCACGATCCCATCCACATGCTTCTACTGCAAAGAGAGGCACTGTGTAGAGGCCACAGATGTGGCGACGACCTTCTTCTTATTGTGAGCATAGATCAGAAAGAAGACAAACTTCCCGGTCTGTGAAATGACCTTACTGCATTTCTTAGCAGAGATTAAAGAAATATCAGTAGGCAGCGCTACCTTTGGGATCCTATACAATTATCTACCCAAAGTAATAATAACATTGTGGGGTCTAGACTCATACACAGCATGACGCTTCCACAAATATGGTTGTCCTAAAAGAACATCACAAACTTCAAGGGGAGAAATATCATATAGTACCTCATCTTTGAAAGGCTTGATGTCGTAGGGAAGATGGCACTGTTGGCTGACACAAAGATCTCTTCCTTGGTGAAGCCAGGCGATGGTGTAGGGTTGCGGGTGCGGTATCGTTGGCAAGTCTAGTTGCTTGATGACCTCTGATGAAATCAGGTTCTTCTGACTATCACTGTCAACAATGAAATGAATCAGGGCCCTTGTGACCCACATCTGTAAGTGAAAGAGGCGTCCCCTTACTCTAGTTCTTCTGGTTCACTTGGCCGGACTTTGGTGGTAGTGACAGTGGAACTGGGTTCAACATAAATGATCCACTTCCCTCCTTTAGGATTTGACTTGGAATCAGAATCGACCTATGAATCGGATGCCTTCAGCTCGGCCATGAGGGACTACATGGAGTGGCATTCTTCGGTGTTGTGCCAAGGACTTTTATGGTACTCACACCATTTTCTTGTGTCCTTCTTCGTCTTCTCATTGCCCTTCTTGTGCTGCGGCTTGGACTGGTTTTCCTGAGGGTGGACATCTCAACTTGGTCCCTTGCTGTGTGGATTAGGGCTGCCTTTGCCTTGCTTCGGCTGTGAGGGGTTTGCAGATCCAAACCCTTGTCATTTCTTCTTAAATTTCTACTCGATCTTGACAATGTATCTATAAGTCGTGCCCAAAGAGGCAATGTCCAGGAACTCCATTTATGTTTGAATGTATCTATGTAAACAACTGAGGTATTTGAGCACCAGATGATGCTCCGAGTCTTTGATACCCAATTTGGTGCATAGGTTATGTAAAATATTGGTGAAATCTGGTATTGTTTGGTCCCTTTCTTGACGTAGGGTGGCCCATATGGTGTATTGGTCCTCATAGCTTCCAACATGGTAGTATTGTTCTTTAATGGCATCCCGGAAGGAATCCCATGTAGGGGCCACCACAAACATTGTATATTCCTCCACGTCCCTTTCCTTAGAGTAAGTATTCCACCAGTCTTTAACATGGGGAATGAACTTGAGGAGTGAAAAAGTGATCTTTTCCCTATTGGAAAAATTGTGGACCGAAAAAATATCCTTTGAGCAGATTCGACCATTTATCTACATCATTCGCATATATGAGTCCTTCAAATAATGGAATATCAAAATTTACCTATACCTTGAATGGGGTTGCATGGCCGCTTGATGAAGATGCTTCTCATGTGGGAAAACATCGAAGAATCTGGACGAAGTTGTCCATCATTTCGTTCCTTTGTCGCGTGAGGGCTTCCTCGAGAAACATTTTAATAAGATATCCTACTCCATCTTTATTTTCGTCCCCCATGGGTTTTTTTCGGGATCAGTGTGACTAATCTTGTAATGGCTCGATTGGTTTGAGTCCCAACTTCTTGTACCCATATCTTGTCGGGGACATGCATGAAGAAAAATAAATGAAGAGCAGACTGCTCTGATACCACTGATCCAGATTTAGGAGCGGAATGAATTGATTAACATAATGAATACAATAAACATAGACATATGGAGAATAACACAAATATCCAGTGAGCAATATCTTCTATTAAATAATGAAATAGGCTGCAATTGTAAAACTGTAGAACTGAAAACTTGCTCAAATGGTGGTAGATATCTCTGAGAAGAGATGTGGTTGCTATGTGCATCTGTCTGAGCATAATGTATTACAATGAGTATACATAGACCTTTTTGATATTACTCATGAATTTCAAAACCCTAGACATCCAAAAACCTAACCCTAGAAGGTGAAACGCCAAAAGTCATGTGGGCCCTATGGGTAAGTTGGTGTAATTTGGTACCTCAACTTCCTAGGGCCGTAACTTTTGCATACGACCTCTATTTTAGGCACGTGATAGCCCATTGGAAAGGTCCTTCATAGAACTACACATTCTATCATCAAAATCTGACTCCATCTATAGTTTAACTGTGGCGATCCATAAAAACAACATTTAGGGCCCAAAAACGGACCCAGAAGTACAACAAGATGTGACGACATGAAAACATACAAAATAATCTAGTTGGATTAGGTGAGAGGTGACCCATACCCACCTGGAGGATGTGTGGGGCTTCAGACAACCCCAAAAGTGTAGAACCCACAACTACAAAGCAATACATAAGAACGCGTTGAACAAAAATGGACACGAAGAGCCAGTTGGAATAGATGGGTGGCCACCAATATCCACCTATATCATTGATGCATGGACAGGTCCAAGGATCATCATAGGAAGAGAATATCATTCTTGAGTAGTTGATCCATGTTCCGGTTGAGCAGTAGCATTTGCAACAAAAGAAGATTGTAGTGGTATCATATTGTTCATCTTGCAGAGAAGATAGAGAGAGACATACCCACAGGGGAAGTCATTCTTCTTCCCATGATTCCCGGAGGAGAGATTTAATAGATGAAGGATAGAGAGATAAATGCTTAGAGATTTATATGCTTAGAGGGAGAGCACAAAGGCATGTTTCAAAGGGGAACGATGGTCACAGGGGGAACATGAGCGATATGTATTCAACATTACATCAGAGTGATATCCCTTGCTGAAAAGAGGAGAAATTATTCAGAGGAATCTCAAAGGAATCTAGACAAGGGGAGCAGCCCCAAGGAGAGTTCAGGCAGGGAGAGTAGCCCCAAGGAGAGAACTACCCTTTTCCATTGATGTCAAAGGGGGAGAGATCTACATGTTTCCATCAATGATTGGTGTTGACGTCAATGTTGGTATTTCCATCAATGCCAAAGGGGGAGATTGTTACATTATGTTTTCATTGATGTCAAATAATTGATGTCTTTTCATAGTATCATTGATGTATTGATTGATGGCCTATGTTTTCATAGATGTAATTGATGTCAAAGATGCCAAGTGGTGTCATAGTGGTCCCCTTATGGTGAAAGCCCTCACGAGAAGACACTATTGGATAAATTTTTCAAAGTGGTCCCCTTATGGTGAAAGCCCTCACGAGAAGACGCTTTATGAAGTCCAAATGGTTAGGTAGCCCAACAATGTGGTTAGATAACCCAAGTTTGATTAAGGAATAATGTAATGAATATTAGTGAATTTGCAGTATAAACTATCCCATATGGATAGTATATGTCATGTCGTTTCCGGTGATATGTGGAATGTCACATAACTCCTTACAGTTAGAGATTTATGGCCATGTGAAGTTGGAGAACCCTCGTGAGTTATATAGAAGCCTCTAGAAGGTCAAAGAAGTCGAATTATTCTAGAAGCTCCTAGAAGAAGTTGACCAGTCAAAGTGGTTAGTCATGGGTTAAGTGGTTGCAACAATAAAACAATTAAAAATAAATTAGTTGCAACTATAATTGGAGAGTTTACTATTTGTGGATAAAGTGGTTAAGTGGACAAAGTGGCTAAGTGAACAAGAAGTTAGTTAAGGGAAAGTAAGTTATGAATTGACTAATTATAGAAAAGTTAGTTGCAACAAGAAGTTGTGAGTAAAGATAAATTATTTAAATAATAAAGTAGTCAAAGTAGTTGCAAAGAGAAATGATTTAAATAATAAAGTGGTTGCAACAAGAAGTGGTGAGTTTACTATTTATGGATAAGTCAAAGTGGTTGCAAAAGAAATTAAATAAATAATAAAGTTAGTTGCAACTAGGAGTGAAGAACTTACTATTTGTGGAAAGTGGTTAAGTTAAGTGGACAAAGTGGTTAAGTGGATACTTCTTGAGGAAGTTACTTGGAGAGTATAAATAAGAGAGCAGGGATCTCCCATTAGTATCCATTGAGCGTATTGAATATATACAAGTGACTAAGGTAACCAAAGGATATCTAAGGTGAATTTTAGAGGGAAGGTAAAGTAAAGAAGACTGAAATTTAATGGAGGATAAAGTCTTTTGATGATGTTTTCTAAGGTATGTTATTTACAGGTCATCTCACCATTTTCACACTAACTTATTTTCCAGAATGACTCAAACAACTAAATATGAAGTTTGTTGATACAACATATCCAACTAACTATGACAAAAATTTCATATTTTGGGTCATTTTATTTTTGGAGTTACACTCCGTAGAAAATAGGGTTTGTGGCTAGTCCTAAAACTAGTCTAAAACATGTGTTTCAGGTAAAAATGTCATAAATTCTTCATAAAAGATCCAAATTCAATAAGACCAAATGTACTGGTTAGAGTACAATATGTAGTATGTTTTGTACCATTTTCAGATCCATACAATAAATATTACATCTAGGAAATTCTCTAGAAGTTCGCTCTCTAGAATACGCCAGAATTCAACAAGGTATGCCATTTTTGGTATAACTCCTTTTCTGGGAGGGTCCAAGCAGTGAGACCTGGAAGAATTGCAGAAAAGACACTAAATAACATTGTGTACGATTTTCATGCCTTTATTCATTACAGGTACATAGTTATGATTGTTGCAAGTTAGGGTTGTTGACTAATCCAAGATTAGTCATGTGAGACTAAAGTAAAGTTTGATGAAAATGCTAGTTTCTTGTTGTTGAAGTTAATGAAGGTTTGAAGGTATGTGATCAAATACACTAGGTATGTTACAGAGTTACATATCATATTTGGATGATGATATTGGTGAGACAGGTTGAGGTGACATATTGTTGTGACAAGTTGTGCATAATTGATGCACTTGTATTGGTATAGAATGTAGGTACAGTTTGATAGATTTATTTCTGTCTACAAGATGGGTCTTGTACTTGAGGGTTGGATTCCTCACATCTCGGTTGGTGCTGAGATACACAGGCTGGATCTTGCATTAAGAGTTGGTGCTCTATTTCAGTTGGAGCTGATAAAACCCAAGGATCATAGTCCGTAATACAAAATAAACTTATACATATATATGGTTTTCCTTGTGTTCTTTATTGTGATGGTGCATAGTTCTTTATTGTTAATGTATGTAATTGAGATATATTTACACGCAAGAAACTAAGTATGAATTGAATTAATAAGTAATGATGTTGTGAATGGTGATTGCTAACTAAAGTTTTGTGAGAAGTGTAAAAATATCCCTCACACTGATTCACCTCCCCCCAACTCTCAGTGTGATCGATATGTCTAACACACACTCCATCCATCGTCAGGGACATATCAAGATGAAATGGTAGAAAATAGTGCTTGGTAAAGATTATAATTTAGGATCAACACGTCCTTTCAAAAATTTTAACTCAGATATTTAAAAAAATACAGGTTTCCTTGAGACAATCCTCTCCATACAGGTTTAAACTACAAATATGTAAGTTTTCACAGTTAGTCATAATGATGCTTGAAATTTTTGGAGATAAATTGTGTAAATTTTTTTAGAGATGTCCAACATTTCAAATGGACACTCCACCCATAATCAAGGATAAATCAAGCTGAAATGATAGAAAAGAGTGTTGGGTAAAGATTAAGATCAACAACTCTTTTCAAAATTTTAACTCTTAACTTTTCAAAAATCTAGGTCTCCTTGACACAATCCTCTCCATAGAGGTTTAAAATACAAGTATGTGGGTTTTCACAATTAGTCATAATGATGCTTGAACATTTTGTAGATAAATTATATAAAAAAATTTAGAAACATCCAACATTTCGAGTGGACACTCAACCCATCATCAAGGGAAAATCAAGTTGAAATGATAGAAAAGAGTGTCGGGTAAAGATTAAGATCAACAACTCTTTTCAACACTTTGACTCCAAACTTTTCAAAAATACGGATCTCCTTGAAACAATCCTCTCCATAGATATTTAAAATACAGGTATGTAGGTTTCTATAGTTAGTCATAATGATGCTTGAATTTTTTAGAGATAAACTATGTAGAAAGTTTTAGAAACATCCAATCTTTCGATTGAACACTCCACCAATCATCAGGGACAAATCAACACGAAATTTTAGAAACGAGTGATGGGTAAAGATTAAGATCAACAACTCTTTTCAACATTTTAACTGTGAGCTTTTCAAAAAATTGGGTCTCCTTGAGACAATCCTCTCCATAAAGGTATAAAATACAAGTATGAAGGTTTTCATAGTTGGTCATAATGATGCTTGACCCTTTTGGAGATAAATTGTGTAAAATGTTTTAGAAAAATCAAAGTTTATAGTGAACACACCACCCATAATTAGGGACAAATCAAATTGAAATAATAGAAAAGAGTGTTGGGTAAAGATTAAGATCAACAACTATTTTTCAACATTTTAACTCTGAGCTTTTCAAAAAATTGGATCTCCTTGAGACAATCCTCTCCATAGAGGTTACAAATATGAGTATGTAGGTTTAGTCATAATGATGCTCAAACGTTTTGGAGATAAATTGCGTAAAAAGTTTTAGAAACATCAAGTGTTTCGAGTGGGTACTCCACCCATCATCAAGGACAAATGAAGATAAAATGATGGAAAAGAGTGCTAGGTAAAGATTAAGATCAATAACACTTTTCATCATTTTAACTCTCATCTTTTCAAAAATTCAAGTCTCCTTGAAACAATCCTTTCCATATAGGCTTAAAATATGAGTATGTAGGTTTTCACAGTTAGTCATAATGATGCTCGAACGTTTTGGAGATAAAATGTGTAAAACATTTTAGAAATGTACAATGTTTCAAGTGGACACTCGCTCATCATCAAGGACAAATCAAGCTAAAATGATAGAAAATAGTGCTAGGTAAAGATTAATATCAACAACACTTTTCATCATTTTAACTTTGAGATTTTGAGAAATCTGGGTCTCATTGAGACAATACTCTCCATAGAGATTTAAAATATGTGTATGTAGGTTTTCACGGTTAGTCATAATGATGCTTGAATTTTTTGGAGATAAATTGTGTAAAAAGTTTTAGAAACATCCAATGTTTCGAGTGGACACTCCACCCATCATCAAGGACAAATCAAGTTGAAATGATAGAAAAGAATGTTGTGTAAGCATTATGATCAACAACTATTTTTAGCATTTTAACTATGATCTTTTATAAAATCTGAGTCTCCTTAGGACCGTCCCCTCTCCATGGGAGTTTTAAAATAATATGAGTATGTAGGTTTTTCCACGGTTATTCATATTGATGCTTAAATTTTTGGAGATAAGCTGATGTAAAATGTTTTCAGCGTTCAACATTTCAGTGGACACTCATTGACCCATCATCATAGACAAGTCCTTGATGAAATGATAGAAAAGAGTCTTGGAGTAAGATTAAGATGAACAGCTCTTTTTAACATTTAACTTTGAGATTTAAAAAAGGTGGGTCTCCTTGAGACAACCCTCTCCATAGAGGTTTAAAATACGAGTATGTAGGGTTTTATAGTTAGTCATTTTGATGCTTGAACTTTTTGGAGATAAACTGTGTAGACAATTTTGTGTAGACAATTTTGAAACATCCATCGTTTCAAGTGGACACTCCATCCATCATTGGGGACAAATCAAGTTGAAATGATAGAAAAGAGTGTTGGGTAAAGATTAAAACAACTCTTTTTAACATTTTAACTTTGAGATTTAAAAAAAATTGGGTCTCCTTGAGACAATCCTCTCCATAGAGGTTTAAAATACGAGTATGTAGGGTTTTATAGTTAGTCATTTTGATGCTTGAACTTTTTGGAGATAAAATATGTAAAAAAAATTCAAAACATCCAACGTTTCAAGTGGACACTCCATCCATCATTGGGGACAAATCAAGTTGAAATGATTGAAAAGAGTGTTGGGTAAAGATTAAGATCAACAATTCTTTAAATTGGCATTTTAACTCTGAGCTTTTCAAAAATCTGAGTCTCCTTGAGACAATCCTTTGCATAGAGGTTTAAAATACAAATATATAGATTTTCACAGTTGGTCATAATGATGCTTGCACTTTTTGGAGATAAATTGTGTAAAAAGTTTTAGAAACGTCCAATGTTTCGAGTGGACACTCCACCCATCACAAGGGACAAATCAAACTGAAATGATAGAAAATAGTTTTGGGTAAATATTAATATTAAAAACTCTTTTCAACATTTTAATTCTAAGGTTTTCAAGAATCCGTGTCTCCTTGAGACAATCCTCTTCATAGAGGTTTAAAATATGAGTATGTAGGTTTTCACAATTAGTCATAATGATGTTTGAACTTTTTGGAGATAAACCGTGTAAAAAGTTTTAGAAACATCAAACATTTCAAGTGGGCACTCCACCCATCATCAAGGACAAATCAAGATGAAATGATAGAAAAGAGTGTTGGATAAAGATGAAGATCAACAACTCTTTTCATCATTTTAACTTAGAGATTTTCAAAAATCTGGGTCTCCTTGTGATAGTCCTCTCCATAGTGGTTTCAAATACAAGTATGTAGATTTTCACAGTTAGTCATAATGATACTCGAACATTTTGGATATAAAATGTGTAAAAAAATTTAGAAACATTCAACATTTCAAGTGGACACTCCACCCATCATCAAGGACAAATGAAGTTGAAATGATGGAAATGAGTGCTGGGTAAAGATTAAGATCAACAACTCTTTTCAACGTTTTAACTCTTAGTTTTTCAAAAATCAGGGTCTCCTTGAGACAGTCCTCTCTATAGAGGTTTAAAATGCAAGTATGGAGAGGACTATCTCAGGGAGACCCAGATTTTTGGAAAGCTCAAAGTTAAAATGATGAAAAGTGTTGTTGATCTTAATCTTTACCAATCACTCTTTTCTATCGTTTCAACTTGATTTATTTTCGGCGATGGTTTGATTGTCCACTCGAATTGTTGGACGTTTCTAAAAAAAAAGTCACACTTTATCCCACATTTTTTTAAGCATCATTATGATTAACTATGAAAACCTACATACTCATTTTTAAAATCTCTATGGAGAAAATTGTCTCAAGGAGACCGAGATTTTTGAAAACCTGAGAGTTAAAATGCTAAAAATAGTTGTTGATCTTAATCTTTACGCAACATTCTTTTCTATCATTTCAACTTGATTTGTCCCTGATGATGTGTGGAGTTTCCACTCGAAATGTTGGACATCTCTAAAACTTTTTACACAATTTATCTCCAAAAAGTTCAAGACTAACTGTGAAAACCTACATGCTTGTATTTTAAACCTCTATGAAGAGGAGAGTTTCAAGGAGACCCATAGTTTTGAAAAGCTCATAGTTAAAATGCTAAAAAGAGTTGCTAATCTTAATCTTTACCCATCACTCTTTTCTATCATTTTAACTTGTTTTGTCCTTGATAATGGGTGGAGTGTCAGCTCAAAATGTTGGATGTTTCTAAAACTTTTTACATAGTTTATCTCCAAAAAGTTCAAGCATCATTATAACCCTCTACTAAGGTAGATCCATCTTAACTCCGAATCTATCATGCGCTGAGAGGCATCAAATCATTTGAGATGCAAACGTTTCTTCAAGTTCTGTAGCATATCAAGGGATTTGATTTGATGCCTATAAGCGCATGATAGATCCAAAATGATAGATCCAAAGTTAAGAGGGATATATATATATATATATATATATATATATATATATATATATATATATATATATGTTATTAAAATATTTAAATGACATGTGTTAACTCCATATTAGACATTGAAGGGATTACACATCTTCCTCATATGGAGAAGTAGAAATTACATAGGATTCTTTTACTTTAGATTACTTTCTCTATAAAGTTGATATAAAATTATTTCATTTAAGTTGGATATTAAAATATTTTTTTTAATGTCAAGTGTCAACCCATCCTCAATGAACACTTACATACTCGTATTTTAAACCTCCTCTATTGAGAGAATTTGTTATTTTAATTATTTAACATGGAAGAAGTTTATCTTCAAAATGTTTAAACATAATGAATAATAAATGATCATTTGCAATATCTTTGAATAGAGTTAAATTAATTTAACATAAACATCATAATATTTGTTAATTTAATTATAATTAATAAAAAAATTATAACTCTCTCCCTGAAGTATAGAGAGGACATCTTAAAAATCCAATCATGTTAAAAATTGTTGCTACCTAAACCTAGGGTGTGATTTCTTATCTCATGATTACAAATGCTTACCCAAAAGATTACAATCACATTTCTAACCCCAAAAAAAAAAAAAAAATTGTAACTTTTACCAATATAAACCCGTAATGGGTTACGCAATCAAAGTTCAACCATTTATCCGATCTAACCGGCCTTATTCATGGCTTTGTACTGTCTAAGAATTCAACGATTTATCAAATATTACATGCGCTAGGCATGTCTTCAGTGTATTTCAATGAGACTCGGCCATGAAACCAGCATCATGGAAAAGGAAGTTGAAGAGCAAGAATTCAAGGGGGTTTATTAGATTTAACCTGCCTTACGTATGTTTGCAGTGTATTCTAATGAAACCAGCGTCATGGAACAGGAAGATGATGAGTAGTATCGCATTAAACTTGAAGCCGAAGTCCATTAATCTGTTTCGATCAGCAAAACACACTCTTGCCACCAGCACAGACACCGTCACTGCTGCTCTTAAACACCGAGAACAAGTTCGGGTTGCCAATGCCAACAAACCCTCTACTTACGATTCGTTCCTTCAAGGCTGTCTCAACGCGAGTGACTTGCCAGAGGGAAAACTAGTCCATGCCCACATCGTTCAAACGGGCTTTAATTCAGACGCGGTGTTGGACACGAAACTCGTGACGTTGTATGCAAAATGCGGCTTTCTGGAAGATGCCCGCCAAGTGTTTGACGAAATGCCCGAGCGAAATGTGGTCTCTTGGACTGCCATGATTGCAGCTTATGCCAAGCACGGGCATGCAAAGGGGGCTCTGAAATTGTTTTATCAAATGCAGGAAGCCGGCGTCCGGCCGAATCAGTTTACATTTGCCAGTATTCTCCCGGCTTATGCTCGGTTGGCGTCTCTAAAGCGAGCCAAGGAGGTCCATGAAGAGATAATGGAAAGTGGGCTTCAATCAAATCTATTTGTTGGAAGTGCCCTTGTAGATTTGTATGTTAAATGCGGGGATATGGGAAATGCGCGCGACGTGTTTGACAAAATGCTTGAACGAAATGTGGTCACATGGACTACCCTGATCGCGGCTTACGCCAGGAATGGTGATGGCAAGGAGGCCTTGAGGCTGTACAACCAAATGCAGCGCACTGGCATTAAACCAAGCTTATATACTTTCACGGGTATTCTCATGGCATGTGCTGAGTTGACAGTTCTAGAACATGGCAAAGAGATTCATAAAGACATAATTGCAAGTGGGTTGCATTGTAATGCTTTTGTTGGGAGTGCCCTTGTAGATATGTATGTTAAATGCGGGAGTATTGAGGATGCTCAGCGAGTGTTTGACAAAATACGTGAACGAAATGTGGTCTGCTGGACTGCGATGATTGCAGGGTTTGTACAGAATAAGCAGTTTGCTGACGCATTGGAGTTCTTCCAACAAATGCAGCGAACCAGTATAAGGCTGGACTTGGAAACGTATGCCACCATTCTTACCGTATGTGGGAATTTGGCAGCTCTGCAAGGAGGCAAGGAAGTCCATGCAGATATAATTAGAGGTGGGTGGCAGATGGATATTTTTGTGGAGAGTGCCCTTGTAGACATGTATGCTAAATGTGGGAGTTTAGAGGATGCGTGCAAAGTGTTTGAAAAAATGCCTGAAAGAGATGTGGTCTCCTGGACTGCTATGATTGTGGGATATGCTATGCATGGGTTTGGCCAGGAGGCTCTTCAACTCCTTAAACAGATGCGACATTGCTGTGTGAAGCCAAATCATGTCACCTTCCTTGGTGCTCTGTCTGCATGCTGTCATGCAGGCTTGTTGGAGGATGGTTGGCAATGTTTTAATAGCATGACTCGAGATTATGGCATCAGACCTGCTGTTGAACACTATGGCTGTATAGTTGACCTTCTTGGCCGATCTGGGCACCTGGATGACGCATATGACTTTATCTGCAAAATGCCAATAAAACCGGATAATGCTGTGTGGGGATCTTTGCTCAGTGCCTGTAGAATCCATACCAACGTAGAGCTAGCAGAGCGTGTAGCCCAGCACCTTTTTGTGTCTGATCCAAAAAATGCTGCCCATTATGTATTACTCTCGAATATTTATGCAGCTGTTGGCAGGTGGGATGGCATAGAGGAAGTGAGAAAATTGATGAGAGAGAGGAGGGTAAAGAAGATGCCAGGGTATAGCTGGATCGAGGTCAATAACAGAGTGCATTCTTTTGTTGTAGGTGACAAATCACATCAACAAACTGAAAAAATTTATGAAAAGTTGGAGAGCTTGTATGGGCAGATGAAGGATGCAGGATATGCACCTGACACAGACTTTGTGTTTCATGATTTGGAGGAGGAACAAAAGGAACATGCCCTCTTCTACCACAGCGAGAAACTAGCAATTGCATTTGGGCTTATCAGCCTGTCCCCTGGGACATCTATAACAGTTGTTAAGAACCTTCGCATTTGTGGTGACTGCCATTCTGCCACCAAGTTCATCTCCAAGATTGTTGCCAGAGACATAGTTGTGAGGGATGCTAAACGTTTCCATCATTTCAAGGACGGACGGTGTTCATGTGGCGATTATTGGTAGACACAGAGACAGTGAATCAAAATTGAAAGACAAGTGATGCTCGGACTGTTGGCTTGCATTGCCTTTGCAAAGTAGTGAAGAGAAAGAGGACACCTAATGAATGCAGTGTCCGCCCAGCTCAAATCAAAATCCATGAAGTAGGATGATGGGGAAACATTTTTTCCAAGAACCTTTGCATTTGTGGTGACTGCCATTCTGCTACCAAGATCATCTCAAAGATTGTTGCCAGAGACGTAGTTGTGAGGGATGCTAAACGTTTCCATCATTTTAAGGACGGGCGGTGTTCAGGTGGCGATTATTGGTGACACGGAGGCAGTGAATCAAAATTGAAAGACAAGTGGTGTTCGGATTGTTGGATTGCATTGCCTTTGCAACGGAGTGAAGAGAAAGCGGGTACCTAATGAGTGCAGTGTCCGCCCAGCTCAAATCAAAATCCATGGAGTAGGATAATGGGGTGACATTATTGCCCTTTTCGGTCCAGCAATAATGAGAGGCCAAATCGGATAATGGGGTAACATTATTGCCCTTTTCGGTCCAGCAAAAATAATGGGAGGCCAAATCGGCTATTTTTGACGGAAATTGGGTAAAATTGTTTTGTTCAATTGAAATTACACATATTAGATTCGTAGATTGCATAATCCAGATGCAGTAGGGGTTTTTGAGACATTCATTTGTGTGACCAGAATCTGCAATTTCGGTTAATTTCATAGTAAGCTTCAGCAAAGATTGGATTGCAAGATTCCAGTGAAGAAAAGATTGGATTGCAAGAAGGCGAATCCAAGAAGAGCAAATTCAAAAGTGCAAATAATTGACCTGTTATCCTACTCCAAAATCAATTGGTGAGTCTCCCAGCTCAAAATGAAAATCAATCGGTTTTCCATTGTATTGTTTGAAATTTCTGCCACTTTTACTTAACAGGGCTGATTAGATAATCTTGTATTATGTTTCAGGTGAAGTGAATTGATTGAGCCACTTATTTGCAATACAGATATATATTATCTAGCTTATATCATCCTTTGGAGTTTCAAGGATCAAATAGAGGAACCATAGAAGCTTGATGGACGTTATTGAGCACCCATTATGGATCAAATGTTTTTACCCGTTGGTACCTATGTCATATATAACTCCTGTACCTATGCCATATATAACTCCTCTCGTCACTTTCTTGTCTTTAGAATATATATTTAATCGTTCCATTCTTACAAACCTTTGTTATTTTAAAAACGATATCCGTGAAAAAGGAATTAGAAGTCAACATGATGATAGTTTCAAGAATAAAGTGAAGGTGAAAGCATACAATGTTATAAAAAATCTCACTAGTTATATCTATTTCACGTCTTAGTTTATTTGCATTTTTGTTAGGGACTCAGAAAATCTTGTAGCATACGGAGGGAAATACTTTGCAAATCTGTTTTCCAAATTTAATTAAAAAGAAAGAACTTTTTGTTTTAGAAGGCCAAAATTAAAGCATACATTATTATAAAAAAATTGATGAGGTTTTTCTTTTTAATTTTTTTTAGGAAATAAATGTAATTTGTTTTCCAAATTTAATTAAAAAGAAAGAACTTTTTTGTTTTAGAAGGCCAAAGTGAAAGCATACATTATTATAAAAAATTTGATGAGGTTTTTCTTTTTAAATTTTTTTAGGAAATAAATGTAATTTATTATTATTAATGGATTCATTTTTTATTTTTTTTTTAATTGAAGGGATTTTTTTCTATATTTATGAAAAATATTTTTAATGGTTATGTTTTTTTTTTTTTTAATAAAAATAAAAGTTATTATTTTATTTTAAGGCAAATTTACATGATGTTTTTCCACATTTATGGATGCTATACAATGTGTTTAATTCAAGGGAATTTGGTGACACGGGATATAATAATAATAACAACAATAATAATTTAATTTTAAGGTCACAACATAGCGAGACACTATGAGACCTCCTTGTTTGTGGGATAAGGAAACCCTATTGCCTTATATGTCTTTCTTACCTTGGTCGCACCTAGAGACAATTACCATACTTGACTCTATATTCATCTAGATAGTCATGCAATACTTTCAAGTGTCTCTGAAATCTTGTGCACTTAATTTATTTGCAAAATTAGAAGATAAGAGGTAGTTCCTTCTTGGCTTTACACATTGCATTGACTAACTCAAACCATCCATTTGTTTGATGGCATCCACCATAGGTTTAGGTTGCAAAGTGATGAGGACTTCTCGCTAATTGTACTAGAGAGACTCAAAATGTTTAGTATTGTAAATTATGAATAAAATTATAAGCAAATTAAAGACTTAATTTTTCTTTGTTCTTTAATGTCTAGTATTATAAATTATGAATAAAATTATAAGCAAATTAAAGACAAATTTTCTCTATTGTTTTGCATTGGGCTTTAGTTTCTTCCATCCAACTCTTATAAGTTCTCCAGTTTTAAGTCTAAGTATCTAATTTTCATATTACTCATCCTTATACCTTAAACTTCTTAAATGTCTTGAGTTGCTTCATCCTTTCAAGAAACCCAACAATTTGATATTGTTTCAAGTCCTCACCTTGTCAATTAATTGCTCAACATTCTCACATCAAGACCAAATACTTCTATCGACAATTATGTGTGTATTCTACTTTTTTGATGTTATCCCCCTAGTTAATCTACATAATTAACAATA
>SNQJ01S0089339.1:6138-16955 GCA_010110895.2 Picea sitchensis
AAGGAGACATTTTCATTTTGAATCATCTTGTACTTGAACATTTAAGTGGGGTAAAAGGAGGTTGCCCCCTCGAAGAGGCTTATTATATGAAATTATCTCTTTTTCAAGGCGTTGCGTACTTTTCTTGAGGTTTTTCTATGCTATATTGATGTTTGGTTCTTAACAACAGTACAAAATTATGATTATTTCAAGTTAGCGTTGTTGACTAATCCAAAACTAGTCATGTGAGACTAAAGTAAAGTTTGATGAAAATGATAGTCTCTTTTTGTTAAAGTTAAGGAAGGTTTGTAGGTTGACGTATAGGTTGGTGCATGGTTGATGCACTTGTTTATGGTAAAATTTTATTACAGGTTGTTTGGTATAGGTTGGTGCATGGTTGATGCACTTGTTTATGGTACAGGTTGATTATAGGTTGAGGTACAGGTTGATGCATGGTTGATGCATGGTTCAAGTTATTGGTACATGTTGTTTGGTGCAGGCTGATTGGTACAAGTTTGCAATAGTATATCTCATAGTGATAGTGTGACAGTGGTTCCATCATTCTACTTATACATCAGAGCAGTTGGACATGGCAAGGACAAGTGGTTGTATCCACCTTCCGGTTGTAGCTAGAGGACATAGAGGGTTGTAGCCTCCTTCTGGTTGTATCCAAAGAATTGGGGAGTTGTATATTTCCTTAGGTTGTAGCCTAATAAAATATGGGGTTAGAGCCTCCTTCCAGTTGCAGCTGGAAAACAAAGGAAGTTGGTGATTCCAATGAATGTAATTCTTCAAGACATATAAGAAAAATCTTTATCTGGTTTTCTCCCGCTTTTGGTTTCCACGTAAAAACACTAGTGTACTGTGTATGTGTATGATTGTTAATTTTTTCATTGTTTATTTACTCTTCAAATATTGTATGATACTTCTACATTGATATAACACTTTCATTATATGGTTAAAAAGGATTAGATTTCTCTATTACTGATTCACCCCCCCTCTCAGTAATCCAACATCCTCTTCCATCTGATTACGACGCAAGATCCCATTATTTTTCCTCACCTTCCCATAATGAAGGTAATATACCTCAATCTACACTAATAACCCTTGAGCATTACTATATTTCACCGACATGATCTGAGCGTTGCTTGAGAAGCCTCAACCCCTGTAACCTTCCACTTGACCATCCATCAAATTATTACAGGAAATTGGGTTGGTCATTATGAAAACTAACCCTTGCTAGGGACTAATGTATTTCTTCATGAAAATTTAAAATCACTTCATTTTCGACAAGTGTTTCCTCTTATTCACAAGATGGGTCCTGATCTCTCCACCTTTCAACTGTTGTCCCGTACTCTTGATCTGGCTCCCCAACTATTGTTTTCTCCTTTACTCAACTCATCACATGTTGTCTCATGTTGATATTGTTTAGTCTCATGGATTATTGACAAGTAGAGTGGTCAGTGGGCCCCCCAAGTACCATCTCAATGTTCGATACCTCCACTATACTCCTGCATTTGCTAATTAGTCCACCACTGAGTTAGAACTTATTCAAACTTGGGATGGAATTAGCAACTAGAAATGTTGCATCAAGATAGAAAACTACGTCCAACCATGAGACAATCTCCATTTTGTGAATTTTTTTATGGGTTTTATCCCTCTCTTAGATGATTTAGAGTCTTTATGATCAGGAGAGAGTCATCGCCTTTCACCAGCAGACTCAAAATACCTTGGTGTTTGGCCATGTCCAAACCTCTAATGAGTCCTTCCATCTCTGTACTTTTGTTTGATTTATACCCCAGATTGTTTGCGAACATGGCCAATATTTGCCCTTCCAAGTCTCTTAGAAGCCCCCCCGCACCATATTTCCTAGGGTTGTCCTTGAAGGAACTGCCAAAATTTAATTTTAAGGATTCCTTTTCCGGTAGTTTCCAATCTTGGTTCATCATTTCTATTTTTCAGGGAGGATTTTTGTGAGCTTGCTAGAAGGCCAAGTCAAAATTCCAGTGTTTAAAAATGTCTTCTTCCCCCAAAGGAAAATTTTTGTCTTCTACTAACCAGGTACTCGAAGAAATGGATTCTTGCACATTCTCTTTAATTTTATTCCATACTCCCTGGATTGAAATGGAATTTTGTTTAAAAATTCTTCTATTTCTTTCTTTCCACAAGTTCCACATCAAAATCCCTGGAAACATATCCCAAGCTTTGTTCAGGATGGGATTTTGGAATGGATCTACTAATCAATCAGTGATTAAGCTTGTTGGGTCATCCCTATTAGTCATGTCTCTCTGAAACATCATTTCCCCATTATCCCATATCCTTCTTGTTTCTCCATAGGTGAAAAAGATATGGGAGAGGGTTTCCTCCTTCGTTTTCCATAACATGTAGATGGAGGGGAATTTGTATCCTTTCTTTCTTAGTTTATTCCAAGTCATCACTTTCCTAGATAGGATAAACCATAGGAAGGTTGCAATTTTAGGCCAAATCCTAGGTTTCCAAACGTGTTGGCAGTCCTTTCTCATGTCTGCATCTGACAAATTTGTCTCTTGTAAATATGCATATTTAACTTTGTATTTCCCCTCACCTTTGTTTCCCTAGAGGATAATATATGGAACATTTTTTATTCTTATCTCTCTAAGGAAGAGATCAATTTTAATGTGGTTTCGAACTTCTGAGTCCAACTGGGTAGGCCAGTTTGTCGGATATTTCTATATTCTGATGAATTTTGACTCTGAGGATCCCGAGCTCTTCCAATACTGATCAAATTGGGTCCAATATTTTTCCAACATGGAGAATATATCTTATTCTATTACTTCCTATTTTTCTAGGGTTGGGATTTGTTCCCAAGCATCATTCTAGAAAAGGGCAGTCTTCCCATTATGCACTTCCCAAAATATTTATTTTTGGACTAGCTCTCGATCCTTCCAGACAGACTTCCAAATGAGAGAACCTGGTCAGTTCCCATCCATGTGGATGAGTTCTTGAGGCTCCACCTGAGGAGAATATTTATTTTTCCATAATTTTTCAAAAATATCCTCTGGGTTAGTAATCCATTTCCACCATAATTTGGCTATTAGAGCATGACCTACATGCAAGGGGTCCTTGATTCCTACCCCTCCATGGGAATTTGGTTTACATAGATTTTCCTAGGCGATTAAGGCCCATTTTCCCCCTTTGTTTCACCTCCCCATAGAAAGGATCTCTGAAGAGTACTAACATTTTTCACGATTCCTTTCAGATCCATCAACACAAAAAATAAATACAGGGGCATGGAGATGAGGACCGATTTGATGCGAAGAATTCTTCCAGGAAGAGTCATAAATCTATGAGTCCAGTTGGTCATATTTGTTTCTAATTTTTCCAATAGCTCTTGGCTCGAAGTGTTTTGGATGGATTTGTCAAGAAGTGGAGCTCCCAAATACTTGGAGGGGAGACTGGCTCTTGGAAACCAAAGAATCTTTGCTATATGTTTTTGGATATGAATAGAAGTGTTAAAGAAAAAAAATTTAGATTTATAAAGGTTGATAACTATACCTGAAGCTTCTTTATAGATGTCTAGCATGCCTCTTATAGATCTGGCTTCTTTGACAATGGGGATTCCCATGAGAAGGTTGTTGTTGAAGAACTGGATTTGGGTCATGGGGTCTATATCTTATTCTAGTCTGAGCCCTTGAAGTTTCATCCTTTTGGATTAGTCTTCCTAGGCCTTCTTCTAGGATAATATAGAGATATAGGGAGAGGGGGTCCCTTTGATGGATACCCCACGTCAACTTGAAGGTTTTGGATGGGGATATGTTGATTAGAATTGAAAAGAATACTGAGGAAATCATCCCAAGAATCCAACAAACCCATTCCTCTCCAAATCCAAAATCCTCAAGAATTTTATGTAGGAAGTACCAAATTATTCGGTTATAATACTTTGACATGTCTAATTTAATGAGCATGTATGATTTTTTTGATTTCTTCATGGAGTGGACTGTTTCATGGGAAAATACAATCCCATCAAGGATTTTTCTATCCTCCATGAAACCTTCCAGTTACTTTGAAATGATATTTTTCAATAAGGGTTTGAGTCTATTGGCCACCATCTTGGAGACAATTTTGTAGATGACATTACATAGCGCGATTGTTCTAATTTTTTTTGTCATATTTGCCTCTTTTTCTTTTGGGATTAGGGATAAATTTGTGGTGTTGAAAGATTTGAGCATGGAGCATGATGTTCACGATTCTTCCACAACCTCCCAGATGTCCTTTACAATGATTTTCCAACATTTATCCAAGAAATCTTAAGTGAAACTGCCTGGGTCCGGGGACTTCCCCGTTTTCATTTCCATGACTATTCTTTCCACTTCCTTCTGTTGGAGAAATTTCTATTTTCGGCACACTAGTTCAGGGGGATTTAACTGACTAGTTCTATTTTAGACTTTATAATCTTAGACCATCACTATTATGGATGCATTCCTATTATAGTATGTCATTGTCTATATGAGTGAATATTACTCACTCATTGAACAAATCATAATATACATTGATTATCATTCATCATATTGTATCTCTCTTCCTTTTCTTCATAAGCTTTGTTTGTGCATGCTTTAGCTAGGTCTCCTATGCAGGTTTCCATGAAACACTGACATGGTATTAGAGCCGAGTTTCTTGGAGAAACCCATACAATCTAGAGAAGAGAAAAAGAGGATTGAGTAAACCTAGTTTCTGCCATCCTTGCAACCTATCCCTATCAAAGAGTGTGATGGTTGGAATCGTCGCAGCCTATCCCTATCGAAGAGTGTGATGGATGGAACTCTAATATTCACTTGGGGTGTGATGGTTCAATGTTTCAAAATCATCTCACTTTAATCCTTCTCTAGGGTGCAAAGATTCAACATCGTTGCATTGTTTCCTTCTTTAGGGTGTGACGATTAAGCTGCCCTCTAGAAATTTTTATTTTTTTTTGCAGTAAAATAGCCATATCTCGAAATCCACAAACTGGGTCAAGATGAAATTGTTACCAGATACGTATAACATAGGGATTCTAATGCTCACCAAAAATATCCAAAACCCACATCATATTTCAGGATATATAACTATTTTATCATATCTATAGTTGTCATAGAACCGTCTGTCATATCTCAGAATCCATGATCTAGGTTTTCAGGATCTTTTTAGAGTCAATAGCAGGGATGGAGGCGATGAAAATTATTCAATAAAGTCTAGTGATAATACTCACACCATACAACTATTTTGAATGGAAGCCTAAGGCTGCATTCCAACTCAAAAGAAAAGGACTGCATAATTTGACGATGGCGACAAAAACAGAACCTACATCAGCGCTTGAGAAAACCAGATGGGCGAACTGTAAGGATGAGGCCACATGAATAATTCTTTAGTTAATATCCATTGATTTATTGTTTCAGGTTGTTGCATGCAAGACTCCAAATGATATTTGGATCACCTTGGAAGGACTCTTTGGAAAGCACGATGAGATGCAAGGTCATATGCTTGAGGTAGAGTTGAATACCTTAGACCCTAAAAGTTCTAAAATTATATAGGATTTATTTAATAAACTTAAGTCTTTGATATTGAGCTTGGGTGAATGTGGTATTGACAAGTCTACACAAGAGAAACAACTTATTCAAACAATCTTGGCCAAACTAGGATCAAAATACGTTGTATATGTCTCCAATTTCCATTATGGCAGATGTCTTTTGGGAGAAAATTGGAAAATGCCTACGATGGATCAGATCATTGAGTCTCTCACACAAGAGAAGACAAAAATCATATATATGGGCTTCATGAAAGATCCCAAATCACATGCGCTCACCATGCATGATGGAAAAGGGTCATCCAATCCGAAATCGAAGTAGAAACAAAAGGAGATATTACATCCAAAGTCAGAAAAGGAGGGATATTCCAAACCCTTCAAGGATTCTTTAGGTTCCAAAGATATTCAAACTCCAAAGGGAAGAAGAATAAGGGAAATCATTTCACATATTGCAATAAAATGAATCATGAATAATCCACATGCATGAAGAAGCAGATCGATCTTATGAAACAGGTACTTTAGAAGAATAACCTTGGAGATTTCATTCTTGAAGGATCCAAGAAGAATAACGAAGAAGATCATGTGCCTTAGAAAGGTAATCATCATGCTCTGGTTGAAATTAATTCCTCATATTATTCATGGATTATATATTCTAGTGCATCCCATCATATGGCAGCTAAAGAGAAAGTTTTTACTTTTTTGAGTTCATGCTCTGGACCACCTATTCTCATGGGGCATGATACACCAATAACAGTTACAGGAGAGGGAAGAGTGGAACTCCCTAATGGAAGTTTTGATAATTTTTTACATGTTCCAAAGATTTCTATAAATCTTCTCTCAGTTTATCAAATCTCTCAAACAGGTAAAAGGGTTGAATTTACATCATATTCAATTATTGTACTTGACATGCATGACGGTTCCATTATTGCAGTTGGTGAGGTAGATCAAAAATCATGGTTGTATAAGTTCACTAAGTTTACTAACTATGACTCCTCTTTTCTACTTACACATGCTAATGATAGTAGTAGTGTATGACATGAGATATTTGGTCATTTAAACTTTAGGTACATGCAACGAATTTCCAATAAAGGAGTGGTCAAAGGCTTGCCAAACATTCACTTTTCTGAAGGGGTTTGCGAAGGATGCATTCTTGGCAAGAATCCTGAAGAGAAGTTTGAAAAGGTGAAGGCAAGGAGAGCCTCCTCTTCCTTGGAGCTTGTTCACAGTGATCTCATGGGTCCATTTCCACATCCTTCCATAAGAAAAGAAAGGTATGTTCTTAAATTTATTGATGATTACTCATGCTATACTTGGGATTATTTTCTCAGACAAAAGTATGAATTTTTTGAGCATCTCAAAGACTTCAAAGCTCTAGTAGAGACACAATCTGGGAATAAAATCAAGATCCACCATACAGACAATGGGGAGGAGTATATTAGAAAACATGTTTAGAATCTTTTTCATGAAGTTGGTATCCAGTTGCAACACATAGTTCCATACACTCCACAACATAATGGAGTTTTTGAAAGGAAGAACAAGTCTCAAAGAGATGACCCAGTTGCATGTTGCATGCAATATCACTTCCTTTGAAGCTTTAGGTTGAGGCACTTAATTGTACTTCTTACATACAAAACATAGCACCTCAAAAATATGTTGAGGATAGGACACCTTTTGAGGCTTGGATAGGTGACAAACGAGATATCACACACTTCCACATCATTGGATATAGAGCATGGGCCCATATTCCTTCTGAAAAGGGGAAAGCCTTAGATCCACAGATCACACCTTTCATATTTGTGGGATATCCAGATGATGTGAAGGGGTACAGATTGATTGATCCCTTTACATATTGAATCATCATTGAGTGTAGTTGTTGGAAGCAGGATGAATCAGAAAGGAAGGATATTTTGGGAAGAAAGGCATGCAACAGGAAAGAGACAGCTAGAAGGAAAAGAAACATGCACACATGCATGGAAGACCTAACGACGCCAGGGTTAGGGTTTTTCTAATACATTGTAATGGCTAATGATCTAGAAATAAATATAAATAGATACCTAAGAGGTCTAGGTAAGAGAATCATGGTTGAATAAGAGTTCTAGAGTTGTAAGGTTCGTACTATGGGTGTTACTTGTGTGAGAATGAGTAACTATTCTGTAACACTACTGTAACATTATCCAATTTTGTAAGTTGTTGGGATGTAGAGGGTCAGGAGGGTAGATATCGAGGGTTATATCACAGGCTGAGGAGCCTGGTGTGATCTAGTTCGCATCATAATAGATCTTGAACCGAATGAGAATGAGTTGTAAAGTGCGTGATGTTGTAGTTTTGAAACTAACATAATAAAAGAGCTTAAGAGCCAGATCTTTGTGGATGTATCCTAGGAGGGGGTGAACCATGATAAAACTTGTGTTATGTGATTGAATGTTGTACCTATTTTACTTTCTATGAATAGATGTTCGAATGATGTATGAGTGAATTAATGGATCCAATTATATTGCATGCATGAATGAGAATAATAGTCCATTGATTTAATCATTATATATAAGTTACAAAACTCAAGGCACATATCCCCATTCATTCCTAGACTGCAAGCACTTGTGTACTGCAGTTACCCATTAAGAATATCTTAGGTTAGATTGCGCAGTGCACTCTATGTACTGCGTTTCCTTCTGGTTTACCAGGAGGGTCGATAGTTTTAGAGGCTTTGTTGGAATCCCAGTAGACTTGAACTTAGGTCAATCATGTTAAAGGTATAACTTAGATAAGCAACCAAGAAATGGTTCCCTTTCCATTTAGAACAACATAGGATTGAGTGGATGTAATCTGTTGAAGAACTGTTAAAAGAATGTAAGATATATGGAATCCATGTCAAAAGAATACTGAATCGGACGATAAGAAGGTGAGAGAATGCGCCGCTAGAAGGGGATGTTTAGACTGTGGAATCCCGCAAAATAAGAGATCAAAAGCTGGCTAAAGACAAAGGATATAGAGTTTGCACAGAAAGATAACAAAATCCCTAAAGTAACACCGCACAAATATCTTGAGGAGTATGGGTTTACTGATCTAAATGAAGTATTTTTCTGTGATTTTCCACACTTATTGCAGAAGTGGATATTGAGGTTGAATGATAACCACGCAAAAAATTGGATCCGACAGTTAGAGTGGACCTCAGTTCATATAATACAGTTACAGCGGGTGAATAACAAATTCACCCGGGCAGTAGATTTTTGGCTCGACAGTATTGTGGCAAGATTTATAAAAAAAATTGCAGTAGATACTGCGAAGTCATACAACGCAACAGAGAAAGAGTTTCTATGCAGTCCTCAAGGAAGGTATATTATATAGTTTTATTCTTATATTAATATATTACTCTATAACAAAGGTGTAATGGCAATGGAATCAAACAACTAAGCTTCCCTGTGTGCATGGGGGAAGGGGGGAAGCACTGACATAAAAAGGAGAAATGGAAGGAGACGTGGATAAAGGAAAGGAGGAATCCCTAGATCCAATCATTATGGACGATGAATAGATCAAGAAGATCATGGTGACAGTTGGAAATATGCGCAATGGAGTACCCTACCAATACAAGGTGAACACAAAGAAGAGAGTTGTAGACACACGGGAAGGATTGGCAAGTGATGAAGAGGAGGTAGAGGATCTCTAGGATATGGAGCAGATCGAGGAAATCATGTGCGTGACATATGAGATGAAGAAGAGAGGTCCAAGAGAAGGAAGGGAAGGAAACAATCCTATCCATATTAATGTCAGTGTGGAACCCATAAACCCATGTGTGACTAACACACCAAAAAGAACACCACCATTTAGACAACCGAATTTCGAGAGAAGGAAGACAACATGAAGTACATCTACACAAGGAACAAAAACTAGGTGATCCAATTCATGAAGCATTAGTCAAGTATCTACACTATGTGGAGGTAGTAGTTCAACATTTAGAATGGAAGGACACAATCCCACCATCAAGTTACTAGAATTAAAGGGGAAGCGTCGGAGGACCTGGAGAAGAACCTGTTTATCTGTGAAAAGATCTGGGAAGAAAAACAGATCATAGACAAGGACACTAAACTTGCATAGCTAGCGATCACATTAAGGGATCATGCAATGGATTGGCATATGATTTTAGCCACAAACAATCCACTAGGGACAACCAGAATGAATGTGGATATCAAGAAGTTGTTGACAAATGAGTTTTAGAAGCTAAGTTCAAAATACCAATACATGAATGAGATGATAGAAATTAGACAGAAACCATGAGAATCTATATGGGAAATTGACTAGAGATTCAAGAGACTGAAAGGAAATTTGAACTACCTCATGACAAATATGCAACACAAGAACTTGTTCATCAATTCACTACTACCACACTTGAAATGTCCACTGCGACAACATAATTTTTAGACATAGGCAGAGGCTCTGCAGGAAGCCCTGCAACTGGAAGAAAACTAATATCAAAAGATAGATCCAACCATTGAAGATCTCAAGGAGGATATGAAGAAATTAATGTTCCAGCTAAACCAACACAAAAATAAGGACAAATGAGAAGTCTTTTGGTGTACCACATGCATGACAACAAGACACCATAAGAACGAATGTCCAACATTCGCATAGTACATGGAAATAGGAATGCCAAACCCGTTACCAACAGAAGGACTATGGTTCAAAATATATAAGAAATAAAGCCATGATCCATATCACTGCCCAATGATGTAGAAGTACCAAACAATCCCAAAAAGTTCATATTGCAACTTTTGCAGTTTAGTAGGCCATGACGACAAAGACTATAGATCCATGGATATGATGAGAGAGAGGACATCATATGCATATAGTGTGTAGGCATAAATGATGATCGGGAAAGATGCACCTCTTTTTAACTAGGTACCATCCCCATACAACACTGCACAACAACCATATAACACAACACGACCACAATACAATGCAGCGTAGCCCCACTACAATACTACACACTATAACCAGGTGCCTCAGTATAACACGTCGCGAGGGGATTGAGCTGGCTACAGAGGTGGAGGAAGAGAAAGAGGAGGATTTGGAAGAGGTAGAGGACAAGTGGTATGCCACAATTGTCAACAACCAAGACACTGTGCAAGAGAATGTTCACTTCCACCAACGACTTGTATGTGTTGCCAGGCATTGGATCATGACAAGGAAGAATGTCCTACGTTATTAGTGAAGATCAAGGAAAAGAGGAATAAAAACAATCGGAATGTTCAATGTATTTCAACAGAAGCAAGGGATGAAGGAAGAAACATCAACATAGTTACGC
>SNQJ01S0089339.1:22820-39380 GCA_010110895.2 Picea sitchensis
TAATGGCCACAAACATTATGGCATGCAAGTTTCTCAAAATATTACACAAGGAGGAAGTCCCATCGAGGTTGTCATAGCTGCAGCATAGTGTGTCGAGGGAACCACACTCAATTGGGCCCCTTATTTGTTGAATTTGTTCCTATATGACTGCAGGGATAAGAAGAATCTAGGGACATAATTTCACTATTCATGGCTACTCATCCTGATAGCCATGATTGGATGGAAGGAGCCGAAGTATTCATTTTTTTCTACTAGACCCACTTCCTTCCATGGAGAGCGATACTTATTGCTCATGGCCGCTTCAGGCTCCAAAACTAGAAAATTGAATGCAACCATATTTGAAGGCTACCTCAGCGACATATAGAACAATATTTCCAACACTTGGAGGGTAACACCAGAAGCAATCGCACAGTATCAGGGTATAGCCAAATTCAAAGCCACTAGACATGCGATGTGGATCTGGGCATGGAAAGACCCTAAAAATCAATGGCTACAACTGCGTTATTGCATCACAGAGGCATACATAGATATGGCCATTAAGGATTGGGAAGATGAATTGAGGATTCCATAAATCATTTGATAAATACCCATAGAGATAGAGAAGGAGGAGGTAAGACAGGAACACACACATGATGAGGAGGTAACAGTGCCCAAGAAACCAAGGATAGGTCAAAGCAAGGCAGAATAGAAGAAAGGAGGGACATCAAAGATAGGAATCCAGATGGGGAAGAATAACAACACACAACCACCACAGGTACAATAGAAATAGGATGAGGCAACACAGGGAACTACATCAAGTGCTACTCCACAAGAGCAAGGCTAGACTAAGAGACCAGTCACCCAGATGGGGGGTGTGCACAAGAAGGAGAAGGCACACAAAACGCCCCTGGAATACATGATCACTGAGGATGATGTAGACATGGTGGCCCAAATGATCCAAGATTGCACAATCAAGGATTTTGAGAATGTAGTGCACCAAAGGGACATAATTGAGGAAGAGATGGCACACATGCAAAAACTCCTCAAGCAGATCGGAGAAGCGCAGGTAGCCGACAACAACGTAGAAACAATCCCATCAACATCTCAGACAAGATAAGATCTACACGACATCACAACCGAGATCAACATTTCACGTCACACCTAGCATGTTGCGCATGGACTAAATCATGGGAAAGACACCCCTAAAGGACTTATCTCAAATACAACTAGTATTGACGCAGATACCAACCAAAGCCTTGTATAAACTACAAGTCAAAATTACACAAGAGGTACAGTCTTGTGCACGCACATATGCAACAAAATTACAACAGGTAAAGGATAATCAGGATGAGATGGAATTGGTACTTGAACAGGCTAAGCTCAAGACCAAATATGATAAGGAACGTGCAAATGGACTGGAGCATAAATTGATTGTAGCCTATGAGAAAATCCTAAAGAACATGCAAGCGACCGAACTCACGTTGATAGGGAAGATTGATCAGATTGTGTAGACAATCGATCAATACCAACATGAGATCGAACACCTCAAGGAGTAGCTCACACCCACCACTCCAGCAGAGGTGAAGGAGAAAAGGAAGCAAGAGGCAACAACACAGATAAATGAGATAGAGCGACAAGTCCATGTGGCAGTCGACTTGTCCAAGAAAGAAGCACATCTTTGGATGAAGCTGGAAGAGGATCAGCAAGTCCAATAGTGGGAATAGGAAGGAGAAAGGATAAGCACAATGATTTTGGACCTTAAGAAAAGGAAGAATACAATGCCAACCACAAAGAGTGTCAAAGGAGTGAAAGATATGAATAAACTGTAGGGAAACCTTATAATTGCACAGATACAGAAAAAGGAGCACCAGGATCAAATGAAACCACTCCAGGAGTGATAAACATAGGTCATTTCATAGGCGGAGGAAGCCAAAACTGATATGGCACAAACCCAGGAAGAATGCGCAAGGATGGTCAACAATGATATTGCAGTGCAGGTATTGGATGACCTCAAGGAGAAGACCGCGCAGGCCCAAACACAAGAAATTAAGCTCACAGATAAGTTCCAAGTGATTGCAAGAGAGATAGACGAAGCACACAAGGTTTAGGTGGCTCGGTATGAGCCACATGTCAGTGTTGGGGGCCTATTGGAAGCATGCCTAATAAAAAATAAAGGATATTTTGGGAAGAATGGCATGCAAGAGGAAAGCAATAGCTGGAAGGAAAAACAACACGCGCGCATGCATGGAAGACCTAACGATGCTAGGGTTAGGGTTTTTAAAATAAATTGTAATGGCTTATGAGACAAAAATAGATATAAATAGATACCTAGGAGGTCTAGGTAAGAGAGTTGTGGTTGAAGAAGAGTTGGATAGTTGTAAGGTCCGGACTATGGGTGTTACTCGTGTGAGAATGAGTAACTATTCTGTAACACTACTGTAATGTGATCCAATTTTGTAAGTTGTTGGGTTATAGAGGGTCAAGAGGGTATATCCCGAGGGTTAGATCACAGGATGAGGAGCCTCATGTGATATATTCTACCTCATAATAGATCTCGACCCGACTGAGAATGCATTGTAAAGAACACAATGCTATAGTTTTGAAACTACCATAATAAAAGAGCTTAAGAGACAGATCTTTGTGGGCATATCCAAGGAGGGGGTGAACCATGGTAAAACCTATGTTATGTTATTGAATGTTGTACCTATTTTACTGTCCATGAGTAGATGTTAGAATGATGTATGAGTGAATTAATGGATCCAATTATATTGCATGCATGAATGAGAATGATAGTCCATTTCTCTAATCATTATATATAAGTTACAGTGCACAAGTCACATATCCCCATTCCTTCATGGACTACAAGAACTTGAGTATTGTAGTCACCCATTAAGACTATCTCGTGTGAGACTGCGCAGTGCACTCTGTGTACATATTTGCCTTCTGGTTTAGCAGGAGGGGTAATAGTTTTAGAGGATTTGTTGGAACCCTAGTAGACTTGAACCTGGATCAATCATGTTAAAGGTATAACTCAGATAAGCAACCAACAATAGTGTTCATTTTGAGGAGAGCCCTTTGCATGAACCTCCAGTGAAACATGCAGAGACTCTTGTGCTTCCATCAGTTCTAGACATCAGAGATGATGATTCCATGCACTCATATTCTACATATTCAAACAGAGATTTAGAGGATTTTGTACATGCAGATCAACATGTAGTACAACCAAATTAGGAGCCAGTGTCATAGCTTCATCAAATGCCGAAGTGGGAACATTCCACGCTTTAGGAAACAGACAACCTTGCAAGGGATCCATTGGATTCAAGGACAAATCGATCTCATCATGTGGATCCTTCTCATGTACTTTCAGCTTCTGAACCAACGATGCGCATGCATTTCTATATGGTTCAATATTTTGATCCAGATACCTACAGTGAGGTTGTTGGAAATCCATTATGGGAAGCAACCATACAGGAGGAGCATGACTCTCTCCTAGAGAATCAGACTTGGGATTTGGTTCCACTTCCACCAGGGAGGAAAATTTTCAGATGCAAATGTGTCTATAGGACCAAGAGAGAAGTAAATGGTCAGTTGAGAAGGTACAAGGCCATGTCATTTACAAAATGATTTCAACAAATTCATGGGATAGATTATGATGAGACCTTTTCTCCTATAGAAAATATGGTCTCCATTCGCTTGGATATAGCCATTGCAGTGTCCAAAGGATGGGAAGTTCACCAGATGGATGTGAAGAATGATTTTCTTCATGGTGACCTTTCATAGGATATCTACATGGAGCAGCCATAAGGGTTAATTCATAACTCATCTTTAGTATGTAGACTGAAGAAGTCTCTTTATGGCCTCAAGAAGGCACCTAGAGAATGGTACGAAAATATGGATTCTTACTTGCTTTCACATGACTTTGTTAGATGTAAATATGATTCAAATGTGTACATGCTGAGGAATACTGACTCTGTGATGATTTTAGTACTCTATGTTGATGATCTTTTGATCATTGGTATATTTTCTTCAGCCATTTATTTGGTCAAATATATTTTGCATGACAGGTTATCTATGATGGAAATGGGTCCACTACACTCTTTTCTTGGTCTTGAGATCAGTTGGGATGATTTCGGCATAAAAAATTCTCAGGCTATGTGAGGGATATTCTAGATAGATTCCACATGACAGACTGTAAGTCTTCACCTACACCCTTCTTATCTGGGATCAGACTTGAGGATGGTAGGGATACACCTTTAGTGGACAACACTTTGTATTGAAATTTGGTGGGGAGTATTTTGTATCTCACCCATGCCCATCCAGATATCTCATATGTGGTAGGAGAACTTTACATATACACACAAGAACCCCATGATCTGCACTAGAAGGATTCCAAGAGCATCCTCAGATATGTGCAGGGCACCATAAGTTATGGGATTCCTTATGCAGCTAGTTGTGCATTATATCTTATAGGATTCATACATTCATATTGGGTTGGTGATAGCACATATCATAAATCCACATTTGAGTACACTCTCAGTTTGGGATCAGGCCCAATTTATTGGTGAAGTAAGAAGCAATCAACCATTGCTTTATCTTTCGAAGAGACTAAGTACAGAGGAGTAGTCAACTGTGTCATTCAAACAATTTGGATTCAACACTTCCTTATTGATCTTGGTATCTATTTTCACTGTCCGACTATCATATGGTGTGACAATCAGAGCACACTGAAATTTTGCAGAGATCCATTTCAGCGATAGCAAACCAAACACATTGAGGTCCACATGAATTTCATCAAAGATTTAGTACATGACAGGATCATTGATTTGGAGTTTTTTCCTTCCTCTGAACATACTGTCAACATATTCACCAAGACCTTCACTCATCATAAGTTTCCTACTTTGCGGGATCATCTTGCAGTGAAGAAAACAGTTACCTAGCAACTGCCTTTGCTTCTTTTGATGCATTGTCTTTTGAGGGGGGGTTTTATTCCCACATGGTTTTCCCTCTTTCCTCACTTTTATTCAGTGTTCATAAGTTTCATTTTACATGAGTACCTAATATGGCCTAGTAGTTGGGACTCATGTTTTACTCCATAGTGATGTTCAGGGGGGTTGTTGGAGAAATTTCTATTTTCAGCACACTAGTTTAGTGGGAGTTAACTTACTAGTTATATTTTAGAATTTCTAATATTAGACCATCACTATTATGCATGAATTCCTATAATAGGATGTCATTTTCTATATGAGTGAATATGACTCACTCATTGAACAAATCATAATATACATTGATTCTCATTATTGATATTGTATCTCTCTTCCTTTTCTTGATAAGCTTTGTTTGTGTATGCTTTAGCTAGGTTTCCTGTGCAGGTTTCCATGAAACAATGACACCTTCAAGGAGGCTGGGCCCATTAAAAATATGTTTTGGTATGGGGTAATAAGATTTGGGATTTTATTAGTGATCTATTGTATAGCCTCTATCCTATCTTGTCAGGATATGAGACAAGCGTTTTAAAATGGTTTACCAATTCCTTTTCTATGTCTTTAGTAGAGTCTGTTCTTTCACATAAGCTTTGAATAATATTCATAATCATGTTTTGATTTATTCTTTGTAGTAGGAAGTTATGGATGAATTTTTTATTTTGATCTGCTTCCTTTAGCCATCAGAATCTGTATTTTTTTTTCTAGAGGAATTCCTCCTATAGTTCCTTCTTGTCTAGCTCCAATCTTATTTGATTTTCCCTTTCTTTTGTCTCCTCTGTTGTATTCCTTGATGATGCTAATCACTGAATGGTTTCCATTTCTATCTCAAATCGATTATTTTCCTAAAATATATTTCCAAAAACTTCCTTATTCCATTTCTTGAGTTGGATTTTGATGTGTTTTAGCATTTGTTGGAATTGGTACATTTTTGTGCTATACAGGTTTGGCATCTCTCCCCACTAGGTTTCGATGTTTTGCATGAAATCTTGGTGATCCATCCATAATTTTTCCAAATGGAAGGGCTTGGGACATGGAGCTAATTTTTCCTCCCATGTGACACTGATCGGCCAATGGTTCGATCCATAGAAAGGGAGGACTTCTGTTACTATGACTTGTTGTTCTTGGAATAGGGATTTTGAGGTCAGAAATATGTCTAGACGAGCAATGATGTTGTTTTACAATATTCTCTTGTTTGTCCATGTGAAAGGACCATTACTAGTATGGATATCTATGAGCTTATTTTTTTCTGTCCAATCTTATAAGTATTCACTCTCTCCCTCCAGGTGTCTTGCTCTGCCTTGTTTTCCCCATAGGGCGGTGATCATGTTGAAATATCCCCAAATGACCCAATGTTGATCACTTAAGGCATTCCCAAAGTGATTCAGGGCCTCTAGAAATTCTCTCTTGAGGGGGGGCTCTGAGGGACGTAGGAATTTGAGATGTAGCCTTGGGACTGAGAGCATATCCCCTTAAAGCTCATAGGGAGGATTCTTGGGAATAGGATGAACATGTCCAATTTCCATTTCATTGGGTCCCAAATAATTTCCAAGCTTCCTAAAGCCCCATATAAATCTACTTCTTTTACCTCGCAACCTTTCCAAATATTTTTAATGCTTCCTCCATCATCCTATCCACCCTTTGTTTCCCTAAAGTCAAAACAAATCACACATACTCTGAGTTATCCTTTTTTTCATCATTATGTGTTTGGATGGGGAATTTATACCATACACATTCTAGGATATTAGCTTCATGATATCACTTATGTTGGGTTTTAAAGTACCTTTCCAGGAGTCCTACTACTTGTCTCGAATCCTAAGGTGGGTGCCCATTTTCCTATCACTGGCTCAGGTTTTTTTTTTTCCTATGCTCTTCATTGGTTGATTTCTTGAGAATATTGAGGTTTTTGGTTTTAACTCCAGATCCACCCGAGGAGATAGATAATATCCTTGGGCCTAACTCCATCCCCCCAGTATCCTGAACTAGATAATATCCTTGGGCCTAACTCCATCCCCCCAGTATCCTGAACCATATCATGCATATACAATATATGTAATAGGTTTTCGGCCTTTATTTCTGTTTCTCCAGGGTCTCGCTTTCAGAGATTTGGTTGTTTTCAGCCTGTTCTATATCTATCTCATATCCAAATGCCTCTTGTTTATCTATGATTTGGTTTTCTTGAGTATGTCTTTCTAGTTCACTTCCTCCTAGTTCTATAGGTATTTCCTTGTAACCTGGTATTTCTTATTTTTTTTCCCTGATATTTTTTGTGGATCTGAGTCTATAGGGGTATTATTTTGTATGGTTTGTTTCTTATTTAGTTATTATTTGGTGTGGTATTCTCTCTCAAGGGATATCTCCTCCAGGACATGGAATTCATTTTTATTTGGAACTCCCTCCTTGCTTTTTTTTTTTTCCTGCCTTCTCTCCCCACTACGCTTTCCCTGGAATTTCGAAAATCCTTTTGTGTTGGTGTCCTCTAGATGCTTGGTTTTGGTTTGTTTGATGTTCCGAGAGAAGTCACGATATAAGTGTCCATGAGTGTGGCACTTACTACAAAAATTATTTGTTTTCATAGTCCATCGTATGGGTCCATTCATTGTCCTAATAAGATATTATTATTGCATCCAGGAGGGCTCTTTATAGGTTCATATAGACACAAATCCTATCATACAAGTTGTATTTGGAAGCTTTTGTGATCTTCGATATTTTGCTGAAATATCCCTGGGTGTTCCCTATGCCTTCCAGTGTTTCCATCTCCCAGAATTATTGCAGTAAAGAGTAAAGCCTAACCTAGATCGACGTTGCCATAAAATTATCATTCTCTGGGGTGAACCTCTCCGTCGAGTAGTGAACATGGAGACCAATTAAGTTAAAGAAATAATTCCCTTCATCAAATACATTATTTCTGTTTGCAAGATTAGATAATATGGTTGTAAAAAATCCTTTAGATCCTATCTTTAAATCGACTTGCCCTTTTAGTTTCCATATAGAGCTCACCCACACCATGAGGGATTTTTCAGATGACCATATTCCCATGAATTTTCCTATTAAAGCATGATCCTTCATATTTTGAATGTAGTTTCCAATATTAGATGAGGTCACTTCATACCTTGGAGTTTCTGATGTGTGTGCATGACAACCGTTCACCTTGGTTTTGTCATATCTAGGGCTATGTTTCACCATAGGCCTATTCTTTCCTTCCTTTCGTATGCCCCCAATTTCAGTATCTTTTAGATGATGTTGTGCTTTCCCCAACACTTTGTTGAATGTCAACTGGTTTTTCTAACTTTTGTCTTGCAAATTCCCCGAGGATTCTGACAACCCTGGTGATCCCACCCCTTTTTCCTCCATTTTTTTTATCCTAAAATCTACTCTCAAACCTTGAAACCTAACCTACCTCGATACTCTAACCTACCTCACTCTCCATCGCTCATACCTCCCATCCTTCTTTCCACTTATTGAAAGGGTGGTGCAATTCCATTTAATTCACTGTTATGTGTCGTAAAATAAAATAAATAAATCATTTTCCTAGATCCATTAGTTATCTAAGGAAAAATGATTAAATAATCATATCTAACCTCCTCAACAAAATTCTTACTCAAAATAGACAAGATTTTGTTGGGATCCATATTTTTTTCTAGGAGGTTACAATAAAATATTCTAGGAAACAATTCCCAATGAAGATATGTTTTAACTATCTCCAATAGACAAGTCGACAATGATAAAATAAGGAGTTAGTTGTAACGAAATTCTAATAATAGGGCCAATAGATGAGGGTACCTTATTTGTTTGAGGATAGAACAAGTCTATGCTCCCAAAAGAGAAGAATATACAAGTGTTCCCTTCTAGAATTGTGTCCACATGTGATATAGTCATGCATGAAGTGGAATGACGTTAATAAATGATCATGGGACATGTACAAGTGATCTCCCTTAATATATATGTAAGAATGATTCAACATACCATATGTGTAATGATCCCAAGTAGAAGTAGTGGTATTGGGCACGTAGAAGTGTGCAAGGAAATCTCATCAAGAGAATAGATACATCGAATAGTGGAGCAATCAAGTATTCCAAGTCACCAATTCCAAGCTCCAAGGTGTGCCCAACCTAAATAAACTATAGGTACCTCAAAAATCATGATGAATTTTAGTGATACCCAAGTTTGAGGGTCAATTCCATAGAATATCATCATAATGATATAATAGAGACTTCAAACCCTAGGAATCTCTCACCCAATGTTCCACATCATCAATCCTCCTCCAACATGCTAAAACTCACATGAAAACTATACCAAGTGATGCAAATCCATGTTGGAGTAAGGAGATTTAGAAAAAAAAGTGTTTATCCAGTCAATCATCATCATGATATTATAGTAGATACATGGGAAACAAAGCTCATTCACCATGATGTTAGGTACCAGATGTATTATAATAAGTAAAAAACAAAAATATTGTAGCAAATACTAGAAGAACAAAAAAATATAGAGAACAACAACACCAAAAATGATACCTTTATTCATGGAAATCCAAGTTCGCTTGCCTCTTCGAGGGAGAAACCTCTAGCAGATCATATCTCCATTACAATGATTCTCAAGAAAAGACTTTCCCATGCCTTTTAGTTCTATTTATACTAATTCTATCTTATAAATAAAATTCTAGAGGAAGATATTTCTAGAAGAGGAAGCTTCTATTAAGTCTTCTTACATTGACTTATTCACATTAATTATATAGGCCTTGTTTACTAATATCGACCTTTATTACATAGAAAAAATATTATTCTACCTACATGAGGGGTTAGGGAGGTGACGCCCCTAACATGCCCTCCCCTTTGAAAAAAATGCTTCTCCTCGAGGATTGAGATGGGGAAATTGGTGTAGAATGGTATTTGACTCCCAAGTGGTATATTTCGGTGGTGTATCTTTCCACTTAAATAAGACTTCCTTGATGGTGCACTGGTGGAGGCCATTCTCTCACTGGTCCAAGATGACTTATGACTGCAACCAAATGGATACTTATTCATCCAACTCAGGGATATTGGTTTGAGTCTTGTAGACTGGAACTTAGTTCTAATCACTTTATTTAAGCACAAGACATGAAATACATGATGGATCTTATAGTTTCTAGGAAGCGACAACTAGTAGGACAGGGGCCCCACTCACTTGAGAACTCTATAAGGACCATAAATTTGAGGGAGAGATGAAAGTGCTCATCTTTGAATGAATTTTGTTTATAAGGTTACATATGAAGAAACACATTGTCCCCTTCAACAAATTGGTGTTCTGAGCATCCCTAATCCTCTTTTTCCTTCATGTGATTCTGATCCATGAACACATTTTCTTTGAGGGTATAGAGAATGGACGTGCAAACTGTAAGAGTTTTATTAACCTCTTGAACCTTGGAAGAATGAGGCATGTATGACATAATTGATTATGGTTTTTTTCCATATACCACTTCAAAGGGGACCATGTGAGTGGAAGTATGGTAATATGTGTTATACTAGCATTTGGTGAGGGGTAACCACTAATCCCATTGAGTTTGTTGGTCAGATGAAAAACACTGCAAATATTTTTCCAAACACTTGTTGGTATATCAATTTTTTCCATTAGTATGTGGATGATAGGTAGTGTTGATATGCACATGGGTTCCTTGTATCCACAACCATTCTTTCCAAAATTTGGTGGTGAAAGTTGGATCACAGTCGGAGACAATAGAATGAGGCATTCCTTGGAGTTTGAAGATATTATCCATAAATATTTGAGCCAATGTTGATGTAATCATGATCCAAATTATTTTTGGAATGAAATGAAAGAAGAGAAATTATAATGAAATACTCATGAAAAATTATAGAATTAGAGAAATACAACAATACTTGATTTCTATTAATGAAAGAATTGTAAAAAGACTATAAAACTACAGAGTGAAAGACTCACTAGAATGATGACATCTTTATCTTTGAAAAGATATGTGATGACTACACTCATTTGCCAGAAGATGATTACAATGAGGCTCTGAAGGCATTTTTATGATAAACATGATTTCCAAAACCCTGGACATCCAAAAACCTAACCCTAGGACATGAAACGCCAAAAGTCATGTGGGTCCCATTTGGGTAAGTTAGTACACTAACTTCCCGGGGTCGTAACTTTTTCATACAATATTCGTTTTAGGCACGTGATAGCCTATAAACCTTCAATAAAAGTGAATACTCCTTCTCAATATCATATATGATAACATGTAGGATTAAGCCACACTCCAATATCTTATTGTGAGTAGGAAATACTACACTAGTTAACTACAAAAGAAAGAGAGGATAGAGAAAAATAGAATCAATCTTCACACATAAAGAATACTCCTTCTCAATATCATATATGATAACATGTAGGATTAAGCCACACTCCAATATCTTATTGTGAGTAGGAAATACTACACTAGTTAACTACAAAAGAAAGAGAGGATAAGAGACTAAGAAACCAACTCAAATGACATTGTATTAATCCTTGATCATGAGTACAATATATAGAAATATCCACAATAGGAGTGATGAACACTAAGTTAGGGTTCCATGTGCATGCTCAAGTAAAAAAAGAAACCACTCCCACTTGCAATAGATAACTAAAGTCAAAAGTTGATAATAATAGGGAAATATCAAAATATAGGTGTGAAATCAAGTGAGAACTCTACATGAATTCAACATGCATTCACAATAGAAATAATCTCCTAGAATAATACTAGAGTCCAAAAAGGAACTGAATTCCTAACTTAGAGGGAATTTAATAAATATGGAACGTCACTAAATAAGTGAAAACAGTTAACCCCAAGAATAATATAGGTAATGCATGATTCCTTAGGAGGCCATTAATAGCTAGAAAAAGTGTTCCTTAGGTGCCATGTAAATTTTCCAATCACTTCCCAATCACTACAAAGTGGATACTGCATGGAAGACTTGCTAAAAATAGAAAATACCAAAAATGGATTGCTAGGGTTTGGTCACCTGCTAAAAATAGAAAATTTCAAAAATAGACATGCTAAATAATAGTTAGTCTAGGTATCACTACTACATATGGTGTTGAAATCTAATAGGGAGCTCCAACGGTACAAATAAAATCAACCATACCGTCGAACATTGCTAAGTAATTATCAAAATTTCATTATTTTTTTCTTGGTGCCTTGATGTTCATTGACCTTTCGAGGGAGTATAATCATCGTCGAAATTGTGACTCCTATTCAATGGTTATCGAAAGGGTCACTTGGTGCCCCATTGTAAAATGTATATTGTAGAGGCATGTTTATAAAACCAAGAGCTATAACAACTCACTCGAGGACCTGTAAATACATGTAAAGTTAATTATGATACACTTATGTAATCATCATATGGATCACATTTTTCCCCACATGAATCATTTAAATATATAGGTGTTGTCTAAATGTTTTAATTTTTCACATTTTTTGTCGTAATTTGGTGATATAAAGGTTGTAAGTAGAGTGGTAGTAAAGGATAGGTTTGTTATATTAGAGGTGGTAGGAGGAATCATCGGAGAGAACAAATGTGTGGGATATGTATTTCACTTTGTTGGCTAGTTTTGTAAGGGATGTTGTAACTATGATGCCTACCATGTAAATATCCTACTTTTATGTTGATTTAATGGAATATTAGTGCCATTTTGACTCATACTTTTCTTGTATGTGATGCTTCTTGTGATATTTAATGTTTTCTATAATATGTGAGATATATTTATAATAATTTTTTAATATATATACAGGAAAGTCATAAGGTATCGCAGAGAGGGGGAAATTGAAGGGGATTTGGTTATAAACTATAGCAAGGGAACTAGGGAAAGAACAAGAGGCAATAAGTCCATTTATTTCACTAAAAACCAGATCTATGAATTAGGTTATGTTTGGTAAATTTTTGGAAATGTATGGGTTTGTTAAAGTGGACAATGGCCTTATTGAGGGTTCCTTAGGATCTATATAACCTTTAATTATTAGGGCTCAATCATCCCATTCAAACAATGATACTTAAAAAGGGTCATTGATGTGAATAAACCTGACATCCTCCTCCTATAAGAGACAATGCCAAACAGGGATAAAATAATTAGTTGTTTAAGCGGATTGCTTGGGGTTTGGAAGTTTAAATTCATTGACGCTAGAGGAAGGTATGTGGAGATTATCATAAAACTTGTACATTTTTTTTACACCTTTTTTTTGCAATTGGAAACTTAAAACACTTTGTTGTGGAGAAATATCGAAAAATGTTCTGTAGAACAAAGATGGAAAATTTTTCCTTGGTGCAAATTGCATGCTAGGTTACACTAAAATGCACTTGCAGGTATAAAAAATCATTCAATTTGAGTGGTTCAAATAGTAAACAAATTTTTAAGTCATTTTACATAGGCCTATATACTTAGTTTTTCATTTGCAATCATAAAAGACTCTATTGTGCAAAAACATGTGAGATATTCTTAGTAAAACCCTATAAATGCACAACTTTTTTGTAAAAGGTAAGCCAAGGTTTTATTATATTGTATATTTGAGTTTTGAAAGTTGTTGTGGGTGTGGTTTATGATATTAGACCTAATCATGTTGTTAATTTTTCAATTGCAATTTTAAAAATGGTTGTTGTGCAAAAGAGGCAAAGTTTTCCTTGTAAATAGGAAGGTCAAAACTATACTAAGTGATGAAATCAAAATGCATACTGAAGCTTCCCTGTAGCACCTAAAATTGTTTTATAAGTTGTACGATGGATACATCTATATTTAATATTTACCTATGTCATCTAAGTGAAATTTAAGAACATGAGAGGTTGATATTAGGCACCTAGATTTAGGATTTCATGTAAATCTTAAGTCAAAACTATCTTAGAGTAAAATGCACACCCTAGTCTCAATTTTGAGCCAAACTAAGTGGTTGAACTTTAAGAAGTTGTAATTTTTGAATTTAAATCTTGACATAGCCTTAAATTGTCAGTTCTAGACAAAAAACTACGTGATGTGCATAAAGGCTAAAAAAATTCTAGTAAAACCGAAGGGCCAATTTGTTAAAGTTGTCTATAGGAATGTGCACCCCCAAAGATTTATGATCATCCATAATTTAATATTTAAGTTGTTAATTGATTATTAAAATATTTTTAACATGTTTGCAAAATTAGGAGTGCATTTACACTCCAATAAGGGCGATTTCTATTCACAAATATTCATGACCCTTTGATGAATTAGAGGATGGTGGTTTATGAGAGAAATCAAGGTCAATGACTTCCAACCAAAAAATTATACATACAAAATGGAATAAAACTTAACAAAACATAATTAATCCATATAAAAAAATACTTTAAAGGGAATATATCATAGAAAATATAGAGCTTTTTCACCTCCAAGTTGGTTGATTCAAGTTTTCGAGAGTATGTAATTTATCTTTTTACATATTCATATACCTTCCTTTGTTCATTTAGATAAATTAAAACCTTTCATGTGCAAAAGATCCATAATTGTTTTATAGAATAAAGAGGTTAATATTATAGGAAAATTTACAAGTTACATTGTTGTAGAAAACTAGTACATATTTCTATATATTTTTTTGTGCAATTTGAAACTTAAAACCCTTTTCCTTGCAAAAATAAAAAAACCTGTCTTCTAGGACAAAAAGGGAATTTTTTTCATTGGTGTAAATTTTGCCCTGGTGCAAAATGCATGCAAGGATACACTAAAATGCAAGCCCAGGTCTCAAAAATCATTCAATTTGAGTGGTTCAAATTGTAAATGATTTTTTAAGTCATTTTTCATAAGCCTATATACTTGGGCTTTCATTTTTAGTCATAAAAGACTCTGTTGTGCAAAAATAGGCAAGAGATACCTAGTAAAACTCTAGAAATGCCCAACCTATTTCTTAAATGTAAGTGAAGGTTTTATTATACCTTTTATTTGAGTTGTGAAAGTTTTTGGGGGTGGGTTTTATCATATTAGACCTATTCATGTTGTTGATTTTACAATTGCAAGTTTAAAAACTGTTGTTGTGTAGAAGAGACAAAGTTTTCCTTGTAATTTGGAAGGTCACAATCGTACTAAGCGACCAACTTAAAATGCACTCCCAAGCTTCTCTGTAGCTCCAAAAATTGTTATATATGTTTTAATATGGATTTCTATATATGGAAAATTTACCCATGTCATCTAAAGTGAAATTTAAGAATAGGATAATTTGTGTTCATTAACCTAGATTTGGGATTACATGTAAATCTGAAGTCAAAATGAAATTAGAGTAAAATGCATGCCATAGTCTCAATGTTGACCAAAATTGAGTGGTTCAACTTGAATAAGGGCCAATTTTTTAAAGTTGGCCATAGAAAGGTGCATAACCAAAGTTGGATAAGCCTCCATAGTTTAATATTTAAGTTGGAACTTGATGGTTACAATAATTTTAACATGTTTGTACAAATAGGAGTGAATTTACACTCCAAAAAGGATTATTTCTATGCACAAAGATTCATTACCTTTTGATGAAATATAGAATGAATATGTCAATATTATCGGAAATATTACAATCTACAAGGTTGTAGAAAAATTGTACATTTGTCTATACCAAAAATTATCTTTTAAAACGAATATGTCAATATTATAGGAAATATTACAAGCTACATGGTTGTAGAAAAGTTGTAGAAAAGATAAAATGGTGAATTTTGTATCATGAGATGATGTATATATAGGACAATGAGTAATTCAATTGTTAATATGAGATATGTATTCCTTGAGAAGAAATGCATGCTCAAAAATGGAAATTGTGTGTTTTCTTCTTGAAAACAGGGCATGCTGTAAAATGCACATGCTTGAGTGAAAAATGTGAGCCTTGTGTTAGGATCTGCATGAAAAATTATTGAAAACATAATGCTAGGGATAATTTATATCGTTAGATGAATTATGCACATTATGCACACTGTCCCTATGGAATTTAATGAAAATAGGGAATTGAGGAAAATGCACGCCCTGTTAGGGAAAAAGGGAGGTTGTACATATGTAGTTGTGCCCAACGAATTTGGTGCGGGGAGAAATATATATTTTGGTTTGGGGTTACATGCATGAAATAATATGTATTGTTACATATGCAAATCTAAAATTCTTTATAATGATAGATGATAGATTAATGATTACACAAATGAAATATTTTGGTTGTGGATTGTTGTTGTATATGAAGTTTGAACATACCCTAGAGTGAAAAATGCAATCCTTGTGTTACGATTTGCATTATATCTTCATTATATCACATTGTTATGGAGAATTCATATATTTAGATGAATTATGCACATTATGCTTATTATCCTTATGAAATTTCATGAAAACAAGGCATTGAGGAAAATACATGCCCTGTTATGGAAAAATGTAGGTTGTATATATGTTGGTGTGTCCCCAAAATTTGATTTAGGGTGAAATATACATTTTGGTTTGGGGTTATATGAATGAACTAATCAGTATTGTTACATATACAACTCTGAAATTCATTATAGTGATAGATGACATATTAATGATTCCTCAAGTGAAATATTGTAGTTGCAGACTGTTGTTGTATATGAACGTACCCCATAGGGAATTTTTGCAAGAATGCATTCATATT
>SNQJ01S0089339.1:57627-72540 GCA_010110895.2 Picea sitchensis
AGGCTGGTAGGTTGATGGCTTGATGAGGGATGGGGAGGTGAACCGCCTATCCGTAGAGCCATCATGAATGACTAGCGCAAGAGTAATCATGCCACACGCAACCTCAGGAGAGGATAAGGCGCATGGTTGAAACGATTTGAAAGGGCATGGACGCGAGGGGAAACTCTGGCAATTTTACGCAGAGTGAGTAATCGCAGAGAGGGAGGATTGCAACCTTCGCTCCTAGGCACTGGAAGACAGAGAGATGCAGGCCTCCGGACATCGTGGTCTCATCTCGGGGGTGGCTAGTGGTAAATCCAGTAGGAGTCGCTATGCCTACGGTTGGGTGGAAATGAGCACCCCTCTCAGCAGTTGCACCCATTTCTGAAGTTATTTCTGATAACTATTTTGTTCATATCACATCTTGAAATTTATATGCTAACATATATGCTCATAAACTGCAAATGATCTCATTATAAGATTGTATGTATGGTGCTATGATCAGTAATAGTAGTTGTATACTTGTATGAGAAGACTATGTATGGCTTATGTCCTCATGAATCGCTATTTATATGTGTACTGATCTGGTTTAGACTTCACGTCTGGTTCTCAAGAGAATGATACCCTTACCTGCCTCAGACAAATTCCCTGGGTAAACCTACCCGTAGAGAGACCCTCTTTGAAAAGTCCATGAAGAACTGTGGAGGAGAAGATGAAGGCATAAGACCTTAGTAAACCTGCACGAGGAGGAACGATCCTCTTGAAAACCCGGGACGACAGCATAAGGACGAAGTATTGAATCGACGGACGAGATCCCATCGGGAGATTTGTAGTCACTCACCACCGTCAGATCGGAGGAGAAAGCTGGGAAGTTAAGTACCTTATCCCTGATAGGTGACGATCGATGGACGAGATTCCGTCGGGGAATATACGGTCACACCCGACCGTTAGATCGGTAGGAAAATGGTAGGGATGTTAATGGCCTTACCCCTTTGTCTTCGGTGTCTTCGCGAGCAATGAAGAATTTCGGATCGTAGACCTCCAAGGTCCATGAGAGGCTCTGAATCGTCAGATCTTAGCTAGGGAACCCGACAATCGTTAGATCTATAGGGAGGTAGACGAGGGCTAAGCATCGTTAATAGTGGTGAAGCCACAAGAGGATATGAGTCGTCCATAGTTGAGGACGCATGTCAGGAGATCCAGAGAAGTCGAGCATCGGGAAATTAGGGTTTGCGAGAGCAAGGAAATCTTGCCGCTGGGAATCGCGATACGCGATTTCCCGACACGATCTGAACCGTCCATGTTGGAGGATGTGTGTCAGGAGATCCCGAGGAGTCGGGGATCGGAGGATCAGAGTTTTCGAAGGCGTGAAACTCTTACATGTTGGAATTGCGATCCGCGGTATCCCGACAAGGATCTGGACCGTCCATTGGCAGAGGACACGTGGCGGAGATCAAGCGCCATCGGCGTTTAGCGCATCGGGAAATCGACATTTCTGGGGACAAGAGGACGGGGAAGTCCCAGGCGAAAAACCCTGACTTAATCTGAGTTGTCCGTTCAGAGGGATAGGTGTCGAAGATCTGATGAGAGTCGGAAGATCGGGAATCGGCATTCCTGAGGTCGAAGGAACCAGGACATCGAAAGTCCCGAAACCCCGAGAGTTAATCGGGACCGCCCAATTGAGAAGGACGCATGGAAATCATCAACGCCCTTAGGGAGAAACCCCGATGAAAGGATACGATTGTGGTCATATAGAGGGAGGTCGTATGGACCAAAAGGTTTAGTCTAGGGGACTAGCGGAAGTTGACGTCATATCGGGATATCGGGGATTCCGAGGACCAAAGGCTTACGTATTTCAATATTGTGACATTTGAAACCCCGATGGACGAGAGAGATTCTTTCGGAAGATCTCCGAGTCTGTCCTGACCATTAGACATGCATACAAGATGTCAACTTAAGTCAGGACGTGAATAAACGATAGGATAAGCGACAAGAGGATCTGGACGGCCAGATTTAAACCGCCCAGATCTACGACTTAGGTTCCATTTCGAAGCCCCCTTGCCATTCTACCTTTAATGAGGGGAGGGGGGTCTGGAATAGTGTGGTGTATGAAGTGGGACCCCTCCCTGTCATTATGAACACAGTGTCACGTTTCCCTCTTGCCACCTGTATTACACCTAACCGCGCGACGGGGCTTGTTCTCATTGGCAATTCTCTACTTCTGTTGAGATTTATTTCCATTGGCCAATCGCTGACCCCGTGAGAATTCATCCCTATTGGACACTCATTAGCCCTGCCGAGGTTCGGTGGTTGCAGAGTCTAGTTTTTGGACATTACTGTAGCACCGAAGCGCGAAATACAAATAAGCACCTTGTTCAAACTGAACCGTGATCATGACCCGCGATCATATGAGAACGGAGAAGAAGAGAGAAAGAGCCAGTTTACGTTGGACCTCCTTGGTTATTTAGGAGTTTGAATCTGACAGAGGATTGGAAAAATTTGATTTAGTTAGTGGGTATGTTACATGAAGCACAGTCGGGTGCTACCTATAGGCGCTACGTAATATTCTGGTAGAAAACAGATTGTGCAGAGTTATTCTACCAGTTTTTAGTCATTAACTTAAAACTTTGATTGTGAGAAATTGATAAGGTTTTTTTGAAAATTGGAGGAGGTTTGTGTTCATAACATTCGAAATAACAAAACCCTCTCTCATTTTTTCAAAATGTGTTATGGTTTGAGAGATATAAGATATATAAGTGGCACTACCCACTCTGCACAACAACACTACCTAATTTCTTATAACGGTCACAGATTTTGATATTTGCCTTGTTGGGAGGTTTCCACCTGTCAAGGAGGATTCAAATGGATTCTCAAGGATCAGTTAGATTTCAAGGGAAACCTACACCTAAGATTTATCTCCATCAAGTGCCTCATGCAATGAGGTGGAGACATTTTATTAATGACTTCCAACAAATTCCTGAAAATTAGCAGTTTTTTGGATTTTTGTCTCTTTGATTGTTGCCACCTATATCCAAGGCTTAGAATCCAATGGAGGAGATGGGATTAGACCTCATTAGTTCATTTGGATGTTATTTTCTATTTAAAGAAGGTGATATCTCTTGAAGAAAGAAAAAAGAGACACGAGAGGCTTGGGTAAAATTTCAAGATCCGTGAGGCAGCTAGATAGGCATGAAAATTCTCTGATTTTTAAGTTGTAGACCTGTGCTGATTTTTTATGTAATAGACCTCAACTGACAATGAATTTATGTATCAATTTCTTTTCTCTTTTCTTTGTAAATCATTTTTCCATCTTTCATATTCTTGGATATGTGTTGTTTCTATAGGTTATATGTCTACAATTTCTGTGTTGAGAGGGCTATTGTATAGGATATGCTCTATCCCTTGCCACATGCTTATCTGAGTTTTGATTCGGTCTTAGAAAGGATTTCTGAAAACTAAGTTTTTCCTCTTGTTGTTACATGCATTGAAGATCTGGATGCTCTTTGATCATTTTCAGTTTTTTTTTTTCTTATTTCTTCTTTCCATCTCTTTATAAGCATTTTAACTGATATTAGATTTGTTGACCTGATTTGCTGCACATAGAATGTTAGTTCAGGATTACAGATTCTTTTCATGGACTCCATGCCCAATGGCTTCATTGTCTTCTAGATTAATTTAACCACTCTCATAATTTCCTAAAACCCAAGTTATCCAATCAAACATTTTTATTCATGATGTGCTAGGCTTGCACTTGAGCAGTCCAAGAGAAACTTCTATCTCTAACAGGATGTAATATTTTACTAATCATTCGAGGAGGGAATGGATGCACATGTGCATGAGCTTGATGGCAGTTCAAATAGAACTATCTAAAAATAAGAATCCTTGGAGTTTCCATTAGGGAAATTTCCTGACCAATAGCATTGGATCCATGGAGAGAAATGGAACAACCTCAGGGAATGCATGGCAAAGAAAGGTGTTCATTTATTTGGGTTGTGTAGGCTGAGGGGGAAAGAGAGCTAGAAATTAGGATTTGTTGTGTGGTTGGGAAAATTGAGAGATAGTTAGCCAACTATTGTGTGTTTTAGATTTGGCCTAGGACCCATCCTTGTGGATTCATAGCCATATCTTGGGGGTGACCTCTTGTTGAGAGTAAATGAACAACAATGTCTATGTTTGGGAGGAACGTCCTTGGTATACAACTGGTTGGTGAATGTTTACTTGAAAGATAAGTTCTCTATGTGTTATCTGTACAATTGTATTCCACTGTGTATTTAAATATCTCTGAGATATGCATTTTTTATGTGTATGTCTATTGATTATTTGTTGTGCATGGAATGTTGCTTGCCTCTGTATGTCGTAGTATGGATATTGATTAATGCATGTGGTTCTTTCATGCTTGTTTTTAGATTAAATGTTTTTATAATTCGATATTCATTCAGAGAACTGAGTCCTGGGATTGCAATGTGCCCTGCCTATTGGTAGCTAGGTGTGTTTCAGCCTATTTAAGTGGTGTAGCCCATCTTTTGGGTGGTCAGGTATGTTATATATTGGTATCAGAGCTACAGGTCGAGAAACTGGGCTGGAATGTGCTAGATATTTTGGAAAAGTTCTTTTGTTTGAGATTGAGTTAGGACTTTGAAGTTGTGAAGTTTAGCAGGAATGGTGATGTAGAGATCATTCAGAAGCCAGAGCATCATAAATCCTCAGTAAGGGATTGAAGGATCATGACCATCCCTTTCAAATTTAGGAATGATTGCCACCATGGGATCAATTTTATATTTAGATCGTTGTATATGTTCAGGAGAAGACATATCCTTCACAACCATCAAATCTAGAGAATGTATAGGGTTGTTAAGCACTGAAATCCTGCGGATTTTGTTACTTCGGAAAATTTTAAGTATTTGATGAAAAGGAGGTAAAATTCCCGAAGTTATGAAGTCCCGAAGTTAATCTACTCCATAGATCATAGGGAAGAGTAATTGACCACTGGATTTCTCCAATGACAGATCTGGGTCATTGGATCAATCAACGATCAAGAGGTGAGGCACATTGGAGAAGATCAGTTCCCAACCATCATATATGTGCATGGGAGAGTGTGATCCATAGATCTCATGGAAGTTCAAAGGTTCGACACTCCAGGAGAAGTGATTCCTTAAGTTGCCAAGAAAAAATATCCCAAAGTCCCAAACTCCGGAGCAAATCATGATCGTCCGTTGTCTGGGATGTGTGTCTACAGATTATCAAATATTCGAAATTCGAGAGTTTTAGTCCTTATTTCACTTGGAGAAGTTTTCTCTCAAATCCCAAAGGTTGGATTCAATCCAAACCATTCGTGGTTAGGGGACATGTGTCCGTATATTAGTGATTTTTTAGAAGTTTGACATTCAAAGGAAATATTGGATGGAGTTGAAAAAAAAATCCTCCGAAGCCCGAAGCCTCGAAGTGTCAGAGTCTCGAAACTCTAGAGAAGAATAGTTCAGAAGTTCGTTGGTTCAGGAGATTTGTAATTTTATGTGGTGAAGGCCCCCAAAGTCACAAATCTCTGTAGAGCGATAGATTGAGAGTTCGCTAGTTCAGGGTTCGAGAGTTTTGAGGTGTATGGTAGAAGAAAATTCTAAAGCCTGAAGTAGTCGAAGTCACAGAGCACCAGAGTGACATGACATGTTGACGTCACCTAAGGTGACATGGACCCACCTCGTGCGTGCCATGTGTCATATTTTTTTTTGATATTCATAGACCCTTTGTACCAGTTATAACTTGACACATGTCACTGGTAGGATGGGCCATGTGTCATCTCCGTATTTTTTGTCACGTATCACCCCCTCCCTGATGCGTAGTTGTTGATGAGACTCTAGAAGTTCAGAGGTTCATTATTTGGGGATAAGGGAGTATGTTGTTGTGAGAACCTCCGAAGCTCCAGAGCACCATAGTAATAATACTCCAAGAGCCTCTCTAGGACTTTGCCAGGTTGACATTCGGTGGGAATGTTGTTCAGTTTAGGCAAAACCTTCAAAGCCTGAAGTTTGGAAATTATGAAGTGTGTAATGACCATCCATCTCAAAATTTGATTAATTCGTGACCTTTGATATCATTGAAGCCTCAAGATTGGACATGATCATCCATTCGATGTGATGTCAAATATCGATCGTCCGATCTGCTAGTAGATTCGTTGGAATGGCTTCAGTGAAGCTTAAATCCGGGAGAAATCAGAGATTAAAGAGGGAGAATAGTGAAAGGTCAAAGTTCGGAGGACTTGGTCCCTACCCCGGTCTCATGATAAGGTAAAGGGGTTTTTTAGAGGCCTGAAGGGTCTATAAGGGAAGAATCCCTCAGACATTATGTTCGAACAAAGTCCTGTGTAGATAATAAGGAGAAAAGCGCTAGAGGAAGGTGCTAAAGAATTAATAATCTTGTGGTTTCGAGGTGTGGTCACATGGAAATTATACTGAAGGAAGCACCTGTGTAGAATTCAGATTTTGTACCAATTTAAAGGGGGTTGTGGAATTTTTCGACAAAATCCTGTTGCAAAACAAGAGAAAAAGGGTTGAAAGTGGTTTTTTTCGGGAAGCCATAACTTTCAGCATAGATATTGAATTGGGGGAACGATTACAATCATTGGGAATCTGAGTTGGAGGAGAATGCCCTGGAATTATTCTATTTTGGATAGCTATTATAATTGATATAATTTTCTTCATAAATTAAACAAAAAAGGTACCTGTAAATTTAAATGAGAATTTTTCATAATATGTATAATTCTAACCAAATGATTTCTTGTGGATTTTGGCAGGATTAGAGGTTTAATAAGATCAATTCCATTACAGGATCAGATGTTAGGGTCATGAAAGAATGAAAAATCTTATAGAAGTTGTATGTGGTACTACAAAAGAAAGAATCCTCACATAGGATATGAAGCTAGCAGGTTGAAAGTTTCATGGAAGGGCATAGAAGGAAAAAGTAAGGCTCCATAGCCTTGAAGGTAGAAATGTGTAGACAATTGAAAAGATTAAGTGTGAAATAAATTCACTTCTGATATTAGAGTTCATAGTGGAAGCATGATGCCAATGCAGATAAATTGGAATGCTCTCTCACTTGAAAAGTGTCACTGAATGAAAATGGACTTCCATTTGGGAATGATATTAAGTGTGAAAGGTATGGTTTCACAGGGAAATGTTAATGAAGTAACCTAATGGAGAACTAGGAGTAACAAAGTTTGAGTCAAGAATGATGTAGTAGAGTGATGGAATGTTTGAGATACTTCATTCTAGGGTACTAGAATGTCTCATAAAGGTAAGTTGAGCATGAATACCCAAGGGGAGTTGTTGCAATTTGAGTACACCAGTTGGATTTCAGAATGACCAAGTGGAGCTTGGCTAGAAAGTATTCATATGAGGGAACAATAGTGAAGATGAGAAGAATAAGAGAACTCAAGGCAACAATGATCTGAAGGATTTCAAGGACAACCAACTACACAAAAAATAGATAAACAAATAAGTGAATTAAAACATAAATGCACTAGAGTGAATGAGGCATACAATGAAGTTAAATTGCATATGCATTACTAGGCATGTTGATAGTGAATTTGTGGTGCATATAGATGTTTAATTTTTCATATGTACATAACATGTTTGGATATACATATAACATGTTTGCAAACTTAGAATAGTCTATTATCATGAAATAATGTTTGAGTATGACTAATGATGGATTATGTATTCAAGAAAAATGATACAACAAGGGTAAAGATGTGGATGTTGTTGTTTCTTATGATTTCTATCTAGGTGAAGACCCATGAGGATGGCATAAATGGTGATAAAAATGAGGAAGGAGGAAGTCTGTGAGCTTCTACAAATATCAATTGGTCAGATATCAACAAGTAGGTTGATAACAACCAGGCATGTATGCATTTATTTTTTGTTGATGCATACATGTTGAAGAGGATTGAGGTAAGAATTCCCTTAGTTAATTTCAATATTCAAATTGATATGTAATGGTCAAAGCCCTAGAGTATGTAAGTGTTGTTGATTCTAGAATGCATTTAGATAAAATATTGGTTCCATATGATGTTATGATTGGTTATGGGATCAAAACCGGGTTAATTAAAGAGACATGCTCCTTATATAAAAATGAATACCCATAGATCTAGTCATGTGTGAGACCATAATATGGTTGGATATGGAAGGTCTATAGTGCTATATGATTGCACAATGGTATTTACTGTATATATGATGTTTGGACTGCAAGATCTTTTCCAACACTAAAGAACACTTAAGGATTATATTCTTGATGTTGTGGTTGGGTTGAAAAGGAAGGTATCCAAATAGTTAGGAAAGAAGTAGGAAGCTTGTGGATGATGTGTTGATTCATTGGCCAGAACTTCCAATTAATCGTGGTGGAATGCATGACATAGTTATTTGGTATTACATAGTCAATGCATGGATGCATTGTATAGATGTGGCCATGGGTATTGGCACATTGATATTTATTTTATTTAATAATTAATTGTTGCATTATGAAAATCCCGTGGTGCTAAAAATATATAATTATGGATAGATGCATTATATTTAATATGAATACTAGTTGAAGGTGATTGGGATTTTTTTGTTACAATTCCAAAAATGTTACCAGTGGAATTATTGAATGCATTTTTGTGAATGCATGAATATATTATATAACATAGAAATGAGTATGATAATAGATGAAATTATGTGAGTATTTCTAATTCATGAAGTTCAAAACCCTTTAGGAACTGTTAGATATTACAACAAGAAAGTTGCAAGTTAAAGAAGCTACACAATGATAAATTATAGAAAAGCTCCGTTGAGGGGACAAAGTGATAAAAATATTTCTAGATGGAAGAAATAAAATATCCGTTGATAATACATGTGTATGTAATGATGAGTTCACTCGAATTGATAGTTGGATTAATRGAAGTGATTGAGTTGTAGTTGTAAACAATTCTGATATCACTTTGTGATTTTGTTTTGAATCGTTACCATGAAAAAATATATATCTTGTATGGGATATACTGACAATTTTTTTGGCTGAGCGTAAATTGAGGAAATTGCAGGTAGAATGGTATGGTATATGGAATAAATAAAGAATAGAAATACCTATTGTTGCAAGAGCCAAACTATTATGAGGAGAAGCTCATGTTTGGAAATTTTATCTTCCCTATATAAAACAATTTTGGGAATTATAGTTTAGTAATTACTGACAAATTGTTTTGGTTGAATTTAAATTGCTAAAATTGCAGGTAGGATGGTCTTGGATATGGCAGGGATGTAAGCCATATGGAAGACTGATATCTATAGCTACATAGCCAAACATTATGAGCAAAAAGCTCATGCTTGGAAAAAAAAATCATGTATAAAACATATTTGACATTTATGATTGAAATTAGATATAATGATATCTCATGATGATTATATGTGTATAATATAGATGAGATGTTGGACATGCAAGATGGAAAACATGTAAATTGCTATTGTTGGGACATGAGAACCCTTTGGTAAGCCATGATTTCCCTAGAATATGTTGTGTTGTGGTAACATAAGCTAGAGATTCATCTCGGCTGTAAGACCCGAATAAGTCTCTAGAAATATTCTTGTGCAAGAAATACATGGCCAGGAAAGAGCGATTTCCTGAGGGACTGTATAACAGAGAAGGGAATGCCAGATCCCGTGCCTAGAAGGCGAGTGACCACAAGGAAGAGGATACTTTGATATATATTGTAAACTATTGATTGGGATCATGCACATGATGGGTATTTCAAGTGAAAATAGTGAGCCAAGTTAACAAGATATCCATATGGATGCAGCTCCATGAACCACACAGATAAGTATTGTACTGGATTATGAAAAAAATAAATAAATTATGCACAAATTGTGCATTGAAATGCTCACTGATTTGAAATGTTGTAGGAAAATGATGAATGTTGAGGATATAGAAAAATACCAAACTATGAGGGAAAACAATAAGGTGATGTTGGAGCAACCAAATGACAAGGGCATAGAATGAAGAAATTCCAATGTACTTGTTGCAGTTGGAGTTCTAGAAGCCATAAGTATGAAACTTCCTAGCCGAGTTCACTTGATCCCTGGAGAGAAGTGGAACATCTTGAGGGACTCCATGGCATAGAAAGGGGTTCATTTCTTTGGGTTGTGTAGGGATGCGAGGCAAGGAGATCTTGTTGGTTGGAATTGCTTCCAGAGATATAAATTATGGAAATAATTGTACATGTTTTAGGTCGGAATGCATATGTATACATGTTTAATTTTAGGCCAGAGTACCTATGTATATAAGAGTTGGTTGGAATAGCTACGTGGATTAAGGAAACATAGCCTAGATTTGTAATGTTAATAACATTGGAATGGTGTTGTGCACTGAGGACAGTGCCAAAACAAAGGGAGGGGGATGTAACATCCCGGTTTTAACCCTTATGAAATATAATGTATTATGTAATTGTGACTTAGTTTGGTGACATGATAAAGTAAAAAAGGGGCCGGAGTGCCTAGGAAATGTAATACTTCATATACATTAATTAAAATACACCATTGTATGCAAGAAAAACAAGGACAAAAAAGATAGGGGGCTATGATTCCATGAGAGAGGGGGATTGAGGGGTTAAGTCTTTTTATTATTATTTTATTTAACCATAATTGATTTTATTGAGAAAATGGGTTACATGAGATTCTTGGGGGAGGCCATGTGGTTCTTGATTTCCAAGTAATTATATAAACCCAACTTTGGTTTGTTTGCGGGTTCACTTGTTCTTATTCATTCACTATACACCCTTCTCACTCTTTCATATTTAGGAGCCTCATTCTTGTTGAATTCGTGTGCTCTTGGTATAAGAATGGATACAAATGGTTGCATGAAGGTGGCTTTGGGTGAAGTTGGGGGCCTCTCTTCCCCTGATTGGGAGCTTGTTGATTTATCTGTTATTTACTCTTCTTTCTTGACCATCCAAGTTATTGACCCAGGGTTCATGTCTTTTGGGTTTCCAACAAAGCCTCTAAAACTATCGACCCTCCTAGTAAACTAGAAGGAAACAATGTACACACGATGCACTGTGCAGTCTCACCTAAGATAGATTTAAATGGGTGGTTGTAAGACTCAAGTTTTTACAACCTAGAATTGAGTATGAGATATGGGTTTATTAGTCAGAACCATGCACTACGAATTGTGATTACAATCTACTGTTATTCACGGTCACTCACTTATCTACCACAATTTATTTCCCAAGAAAAACAATCGTATTCCATAACAATATATTAACTCATTCATCAAGTGCAACAATTAACTGTTGAAAGAAAAGTAAGGACATTCATGCATTCAACACATTACACAGATATTACCGTGGTTCACCCCCTCCTGGGCTACGTCCACAAATATTTGGTTATTGGCTATTTTATTATGGTAGTTTTGCATCTCTAGTGTCATGCGCTTACACTTCTCCTTAGATGGGTAAGATATATATGAGGTGAACTAGATCACACCAGGCTCCTCAGCTTGTGATCTAATCCTTAGATATTCCTCCTCTCCTCTATTCTTAGCTCAACAACTTACAAAATAGTTTCATCACAATATTACATATTGCATCAACTCGTATATATTCGGCATGAACAATACATAAACAAACTAATAAAGAACCAACCTTATACAATAAAAACTGGAACCCTCTATTATACCTACGTATCTATATTTATATCAATCAGGCTCTTGAGCCGTTTACAATGTGTTACAAAAACCCTCACCCTACCGACATTAGGTATTCCTCCCATGCGTGCATGTTGTTATTCACTTCCTTGTGCATGCTTTCTTACATGCACGCATGTTGTGTTTCCCTCCAGCTGTTACTTTAGTTTTTGCATGCTTTCTTTCCCCACGATCATCCTTCTTTCTACTTCGGTGTGCTTCCAAAAGGCCCCCAACAGTGACATGTGACTCGCCCTGAGTCACCTAATCCTTCTGAGCTTCCTTGATATCCTTGGTGATCATCTTGAAATTTTCCTTGAGCTTTACTTCTTTTGTCAGTGCCTGTGCGATCTTTTCCTTGATGGTGTCCACTACGTAAATTGCCACTTCATTTCTCAGCAATTTCACACATTCTGCGTGGGTCTGTGCTATATGTGTTTTATCTCCTTCTACGTGTGCGAGTACTTATGATACTCGTTCCTATAATGGCTCTATTTGATCCTGGTTCTCTTGTTTCTATGTTTGCGTAGTGATAAGTTCTTCTTGCATATTATTAATCTCTTGCATCCCTTTGACTCATTGTGGGATTGGTATAGTCTTCTGCCTCTGATTGAGCTCATGGATCACTGCATTGATCCTTTCCTCTTCCTTGTCCCAGCGTTGGACCTATGGATCTTCCTCTAACCTTGTCCAAAGCTACGTTGCTTTGTCAAACAAGTCAGTTGTTGTGCTAACCTACTACCCTATCTCCTACAGTTGTGTTGTTTCTTCTTGCTTCCTTTAATCCTTCACTGCTGGTGGAGTGGTTGATGTAATATCCTCTTGGAGAGTCTCGATATCCTTCTAATATTGATCAATTTCTTGCGCAATCTGATCAATTTTTTCCGTGGTTGCAACTTCCTTGTTCTACGCGACCTATGGAATCTTCTCATAAGTTCCCGCCACTTTCTTCTCCAATCCTTTTAGGAGCTTCCTTTCCTCCCCGGTCTCAAAATAGGCCTTCTTGTAGCCTCCTTTCAATTCATATTGTTCCTTTGTTGCCTGCTTTAATTAGATTAAGTGTCTGCGTGCGCGAGATTGTACCTCATGATTGATGCTCACCTGGATCCTGTGTAATTCCCCTGATGGTATCCTTGTCAACACAAGTTGGATCTGGCTCAATTTTTTCAAGGGTGTCTACCCCACGATTTCATCCATGCGCAGCATGCTAGGGTTGATATGGAATGTTGTGTGTGGCTGCAATATCCCCTTGTATGTCTGTCGATATTCCTCTTGTGCTCTTCCTTTTGTTTGTGGTACTGATGGCTCTATGCCTCTGTTGTGGCTTGCTATCTATTCTTCCCCAAATTTATTGAGGAACTCCCCCATTTCGGCCAACTCTTTTTGAATTTTATCCCTATGATGTACTGCATGATCGAAGTCCTTTGCTAGACAATCTTGTACCATTATGGCGATCATTTTCCCATTGTCCTCTGTGATCGTATAGTCAGTTGATGTTCGTTGCACCTTTTCTTTCTTGCACACGCCTCCTATATGTGCTACCGATCTCTTAGTTCCCCTTGATTCTTGTGTATTAGGATTTGGGGCGGTCTCATGCACTCCCTTAGCTTGTTTCTGTTGTCCGTTGGTCATATGTGTAGTCTCTTTCTTCCCCTTCTGGGTTCCTATCTTGTTTGACCCTTCATCTTCCTGAGTCGGATTGACTTGGCCCATTATTGGTTTCTTGGACACTTGGATTTTCAAGGGTTGTTGTTCTGCCTGCTCTACCTTGCCTTCTGTTGTTTGTTCTGCGACTTCCTGGGTAATGGCTGGGATTCTCCATTCATCGAGCCATTCACTGATGACCATGTCGATATCACCCTTTGTGATGCAGTAGCACATTTGTAGCCACTATTTATATAGATCTTGACTTGGTTGTATCCACATTATTTGTTGTGTTGCCTGAAAGTTGGTGATGTCTGCATATCACGCGACAGCCTCTGGTGTTGTTCTCCATGATTGGCTTATATCTTCTTGTATGTCATGTAGGTATTCTTCTAATATGATTCCATTATCCATATTATTCCTATCCTATGGCCCGGATCTCAGTAATAGGTATCTAGCTCCCACTGGCTATGGTCTAGTACAAAACATTACATACCCTGGTTCCCGCCATCCCATTAAGGCTATTAAGGTGATGGGCGATGAGTAATGGAACTCTATGCCTAGGTCATGTGCATCCTTACAATCCTATTGAAATAAGTTCAATAAATATGGCTACCAACTCATTGAGGTTCCTTTAGCACACTGAGCTACAACTACAATGACTCCCGCTGATACTTTGTCTTTGTAAAATTTTCTTATCAATTTGTAGGCTAAGATCTTTGCGCCCAGTTGTGTACCTGTGTTTTTGATTCGTTTGATCATGATGCCTCTTGTTCCCCTGGTAGTGCCATAATTTTTCTTCATTTACTCTACCGGTGCTTTCTCCTTGGATTTGTCATCGAGAATCAATGCGAGATCCATACCCCAAGTTGGTAACCCTATGATTTGTGTGATAATCAAAACAAATATGGGGACAGGTTTGTCCAGCCATATGTCCCCTCCATGTGTGACTGCTAACAACTGCTTGACGCAGGCTGTCGCGTACTGGCCTCTGCCAAAATATGGTAGGGTTAGTAGACCTAAGATTCATGTTTTTTTTAGCCCATTTGCACACTGGTATGGCCAGGTAATATCTTCTCCCAGTCGGGTTTTGCCTATGGTATTTATAAAGACCCTCCACACAAGTTCCGGGAACTTGGTTTCGTCTGATGCGTCATGGTATAAATATTTGAGCTTCCCGACATGACCCAGTAGCTCATGACCATACTCCAGATGATATGTATGGTAGACCAATTTCTGTTGCATGCTTCTTGTGGGGTGAGATTAGTATCTGTACTCTATATTCCTATTGTGGTGGCTGGGTCAAAGTTCCAGCAGCTTCCAATTGTTCCCCCGTAAGCCATTTTGGCCAAGACAAGGCATCTTCAGTGGTATCCCATGTTGGTTGACCTAAGAGGGCTGTTTGAGACTCTTCTAGTTTCACTGTTGCTTCCAAATTATATGCCATTTTGTTAGCTTCCTAGGATGCTTCGATGCTTTCTGGTTGCAGTTCCTTTTGGGTTTCCACTTTCTCATTCTGAGGCTCCTGTATTGCTACTGGCATATCCACTTTCATGGCCTCTTCTTTTGGTTGTTGAACCTCTTCCACAATTG